>PVIU01010323.1:0-70787 GCA_004026605.1 Ondatra zibethicus | reverse complement strand
TTGTAATAGCCAGAACCTGGAAACAACCTAGGTGCCCCTCAATGGAAGAATGGATCAAGAAAGTGTGGATTATATACTCATTAGAATACTACTCAGCGGTAAAAAACAAGGACATCTTGAAGTTTGCATGCAAATGGATGGAAATAGAAAACTTTATTATTCTTAAATCTGTTTTTCCTAGTGCTTGAGTGTTTTACTTTCCATACAGACTCAGCTGTGCCACATGCCTCTTGCTGAACTTGACAAGATCAGTCTCTTCTATATTAGACCTCATAATTGGTGCAGTTGAGTTTCACTGTGGCCTAATTTCATTTCTATAATAGCATACAAAATGGAATATCTTTTCACATTCATTTACAATCTTGTATCTGCTTCCACGAAGTCTTCAAATTTTTGTCTCATCTTTGAACTCGAGTTTTGAATTGGGAGTTCTTTTTATTGAAAATAGATTTGCTTCTTACTAAATATTTTGATTATGGGTTTACCTCCCCCACTTCCTCCTAGTTCTTCCCCACCTCCTCTCCCATCTGAATTCTCACCCTTTCTGTCTCTCCTTTAAACACAAGCTGGTGTTTCCCTGGGAACCTGCCTGCCACTTAGGCCAGGGAAGCAGAAAGACCTTCACCTGCCTCTCCTCTCCTTCCATCCAATCCCCCAGTCTCATTCCCCAAGCAGATAACCTTCGGTAGCCTCCCCTCCCTCTTTACCCCCATCCTCAGTAGACCAAGAAGATCATCTCCTCCCACCTTTCACCACCTTATTTCAGCCTCCTACTCCAGCAACCATTCCCTGGGAACCCATGCGCTAAGCCTACCAAAGAAGTAAGTAGGCTAGTGAAGCAAGTAGTTGAGTTTTAGAACTTCACTCTCCCTCTTTTCTCCCAAGTCCAACCCCCAGTCTTATCTCCAGCCCTGTAGGAGACTTTCTGTTGTAGTCTCTCCCCACCCTCTGGCCCCATTCCCAGGGAACTAAACATATCCTGGTGGAACACCCTGCTTTCCAATAGACCCACTCAGACTCCCCCATCCAGCCCATCCCCATTCCTAAGCATCAGCCTCCAATACCCAGAAACACAGAACCCCCAGTAGTCACTCCTAGCAGGATCACAGAAAGCATTCTCTGCCAGGCAGCAAAAAGTACCACACTCTTCTAAGAACTAACAGAAATCAAGGAGTGAAATACCAGCTCAACAAAGGCAAGACCAGATCCCAACATCTAGAGTTAAAACCATCCCAGATGTCAGGGTAAAAACACAATCAGGATAATATGTCTTCACTAGAGCCCAGTAATCTTACTAAAGTAGGTCCTGAGAAATGAAACATAGCTGAAGCACAAGGCAAGGATCTTAGGATAGCCTTTATGGTTATGATAGAAGTTCTTAAGGGGAGATACATTAAGGCAATCCACAAAAACACAAATAGGGGAAGGAAATGAATAAAGCAGTTCTAGACCTGAAAGTGGAAAGAGAATCAATAAAGAAAACTCAAACTTAGGGACATCTGAAAAAGAAAAATTTAGGAACTGGAACAGGGAGCTCAGAAAGTAAGCCTTACAGAAGAATATAAGAGATGGGAGAGGGAATCTCGGGCATTGAAGACAAGGTGGAAGAAATGAATAACTTGGTAGAAAATATTGAATCTAAAAAAAAATCCCCAGCACAAATAATTCAGGAATTCTGGGACAGTATGCAAAGACCAAATCTAAGAATAATAGGAATAGAGGAAGGAGAAGAAACCTAGGTCAAAGGCACAGAAAATATTATCAACAAAATCATAGAAGAAAAAATCCCTAACCTAAAGAAGAAGGTACCTATCAAAGTCCAAGAAACATACAGAACACCAAATAGACTGGACCAAAACAGAAAGCTCCCAACCACCCTCAGCACATGATAATCAAAACACTAAGCATGCAGAACAAAGAATATTAAAAGCTTCAAGAGAAAAAGACCAAGTAACATATAAAGGCAAGCTGATTAGAAGTACACATGACTTCTCAATGGAGACTTTAAAAGTCAGAAGAGCCTGAATAGATGTTCTGTAAACCCAAAGAGACCACAAATGCAGACCAGACTATTATACCCATCAAAACTCCATAGTTGGGGAAAATATATTTCATGACAAAACAAAATTTAAGCAATATCTATCTCTACAAATCCAGCCCTACAGAGAGCACTAGAAGGAAAACGCCAACTTTAAAAGGTTAGCTACAATTAGAAAAACACAGGGACTAAATGATCCTAGACCAGTAAAGTCAAGAGAAGGAAGGTACACTACCCCCACCACCAAAATAATAGGAATCAGCAATCAGTGATCTCTGATATCTCTCAACATAAACATCCTCAATACCCCAATAAGAAATACAGACTGAGTGGATGTGAAAACAGGATCCACCCTGTTACAACCAAGAAACACACCTTAACATCAAAGACAGACATCAGCTCAGAGTAAAGGGTTGGAAAAACATGCTCCAAACAACTGAACTTACAAAATGAGCTGGTGCAGGCATTCTAATATTCACCAAAGCAAAATATTCAGCAAGAGGACATTAAAATTTTTAACATCTATGCCCCAAAGAGAAAGGCAACCAAGCTTGTAAAAGAAACAACAGTATAGTTTAAATCACACGCTGACCCTCCCAAGTGGCCCACTCTTTCCAATAGACAAACCTCTAGACCAAAACTAGACAGAAAAATGATGGTGCTCACAGGAATCATAATCAAATAGGAATTTAAATGAGATTTAGTGAATATTTTATCTAAACATAAAAGGATATATGTTCTTCTGAGCACTTCAAGAAGCTTCCTCTAAAATCAACCACATACTCAGAAACAAGGCAAGTCCCAACAGATACAGAAGTATCTAACTAACACCCTGAATTTATCTGACAACCACAGATTAAAGCTGGATATCAACAACAGTAGAACAACAGAAAACTGACAAAACCATGAAAACTGAATAACTCACTACCGAAGGGAAGGTGGGATCAAGACAGAGATTAAGAAATAAAAGCTTCCTAGAATTAAGTGAAAATAAACACCTAACATATTCAAACTTATGGACACAGGAAGGTGGTTCTAACAGGCAAGTTCATAGCACTAAATGCCTAAAGAAAGAAATTGAAGAAATCATATACTAGTAAGTTGACAGTACATTTGAAAGCTCTAGAACAAAAAAAATAATACCCCAAAGGAGTAGATGGCAAGAAATATCAAACTCAGGCATGAAATTAATAAAAATAAAACAAAAAGATACAAAGAATCAATGAAACAATGAGAACTATTTTTGAGAAAAATCAATAAGATTGACACTTAGCCAAATTAAATGAAAGCTAGAGAGATTACCCAAATTAACAAAAGTAGAGAAGAAAAGGGATACATAACAACAGACATTGAGGAATTTAGACAATCATTAGGATGTTCTTTAAAAACCTGTACTTCATCAAATTGGAAAATCTAGAAGAAATAAATATTTTTGATACATACCAAGGTTAAATCATTATTAGTAAGCAATTTAAATAGACTGATAGCCCTAGAGAAATAGAAGCAGTGGTTAAAAGCATACTGACCAAAAAAGGCCCAGGGCCAGATTGCTTTAGTACAGAATTCCACCAGACTTTCAAAGAAGAGTTAGTGCCAACACTCATCAAATTATTCCGCAGAATAGAAACAGACCTGTGGATAAATGGAATCAGACTGAACACCCAGATATAAATCCACACACTTATTCACACCTGATTTTTGATAAATCAGCCAGAGATACACACTTCAATAAAGACAACTTCTTCAACAAAGACAGTGGTCAAATTGGATAACTGCATGTAGAAGAGTCCAAGAAGATCCATACTTTTAACCATGCACTAAATTCAACTCCGAATGAATCAGAAGACCAGATACACTGAACCTGATAGAAGAGAAAGTAGTGAATGATGCTGGAAACATTGCTACAGAAAAAGACTTTCTCAACAAACACCATTAGCACAGGCACTAAGACCAACAATTATTAGTTGGAATTGAAACTTTTCATGAACTAAAAAGTTATTGCATTGTAGAGGAAACCATCATTAGGGCAAAGTGGCAGCCTACAGAATGAGAAAAGATTTTTTCCAACTATATATCCAATAGAGGGCTAATCTAAAAAATATATAAAGCAAGCCAAAAAACCCTGGATATCAAGAAAACAAATAGACAAATTTAAAATGTGGTAAGATATAAACACATAATTCTAAAAAGAGGAAATTCAAATGGATGGGAAACACTTAGAGAAATGTTCATATCCTTAGTCATCAGGAAAATGCAAATCAAAATTGCTTTGGATTTTCACCTGTCAGAATGGACAAGGTCAATAAGAAAATGACAGCTCATGCTAGTGAGGATGTGGAGTAAGGGGAACACTCATCCATTGCTGGTGGGAGTGCAAACCAGTATAACTACTATGGAAATCAGCATGGTGGTTCCTCAGAAAGATGGGAATCAATCTACCTCAAGATCCAGCTATACCACCATTGGGCATATACCTGAAGAACACTTCATCCTACTACAGAGATGCTTGCTTAACTATGTTAATTTCTGCTCTATTCATAATAACCAGAAATTGGAAACAACCTAGATGCCCACAGCAAATAAATATCAATAAAATGTGGTGCATTTACACAATGGAGTATTACTCAGGTGTTAAAAAAATAATATCATGAAATTTGCAGGCAAATGGATAGAACTAGAAAAAAATCATCCTGAGTGTTGTATCACAGACCCAGAAAAACAAATATGGTATGAATTTGCTTATATGTGAATGTTAACCGTTAAGTAAAATAAAAGCAAGCTACAATCCGTAGAACCATAGATAAAATATAAAGTAAGAAATCTTGATGGAGGGACATATATCCCCGGAAGGAAATGCAGATAGTTTTAATGGATTAGAATTGATGATTAAATTGGGAGCAAGAGTGAAGAGGGGAACAAGGATGACATACAGGGAGGGTCAGCTCTAGTTAAGGGTCATTTGAGAGGTCAAATGAAAACTAATACAGGGGAAGCTTCCTAAAGTATATACATATATGAAGGAACTCTTAATGAAATCATCAAATAACTTGGTAGACAGATACCCTACTGCATATCTGTCTTTACCCAATGAAGATTCAGCATCAGAAGTAGGTTACATCTAATTGAGTTGTTGGCCAAAGGAAACCCCCAAATAACCCAAGCTATTTCCAAGACTATTGGTTGTTCTCCACAAACTTACAGCAAGGCTCTATTGCTGAAAATAAAGTCAACACAGCTCATCTAACATGGAGAAGTTGAGCTGGTGCCTTCATGGAGACTTCCCGCCTACTGGGAGGTACAGTACATAATGCCAAAGAAGAAACTTATATCCCAACCCAGATACAATAGTGTCCTGGTTGCAAGATACACTATCACAATGGTGGCACAAAGTTTGTGGGCATAAACATCCAATATTTAAAAAAAAAATAGATTTATTTATTATTTTACATGTTGGCTTCAGTTTCCCCTCCCTCCTCTCCTCCCAGTCCCTCACCACATCCCCCTCATTCCCACACCCCATTCCACTCCTCCTCTGCTTTTGTTTAGGAATGGGCAGGTCTCCTCAAGAAAACATGGCGTATCAAGTTACAGTAGGAAGAGCTGCCTCATCTGTTAAGGCTGGGCAAGGTGACCCAGTATGAGGAGTAGGGTCCCAAAAGCCAGTAAAAGAGTTAGGGACAGCCCCCATCCCCACTGATAAGAGTCCCACAAGAGGACCAAGCTACACAACTGTAATATACATGCAGAGTCCAGGAAGTACCTTATTTGATTTAAGGCCCACTTCTTTTTCTTCTTTTTAAATTATTTTTATTGAGCTATATATTTTTCTCCACTTTCCTCCCTTCCTCCCCTCTTCCCTTTTGCCTTCTTCTGTGACCCCCATGCTCCCAATTTACTCAGGAGATTTCACCATTTTCACTTTTCTTTGTAGACCCATGTATGTATCTCTTAGGGTCCTCTTTGTTGTCTAGTTTCCCTGGGGTTGTGGCCTGTAGGCTGGTTTTTCTTTGCTTTATGTCTAAAAGCCACTTATGAGTGAATACATATTATATTTGTCTTTCTGGGTCTGGGTTACCTCACTCAATATGGTTTTTTCTAGATCCATCCATTTGCCTGCAAATCTCAAGATGTCATTTTCTACCACTATGTAGTACTCCATTGTGTAAATGTACTACATTTTCTTTATCCATTCTGCAGTTGAGGGCATCTACGTTGTTTCTAGGTTCTTGCTATTGTAAATAATGAACATAGTTGAGCACATGTCCTTGTTGTATGATTGAGCATCTTTTGGGTAAATACCCAAGAGCAGTATCGCTGAGTCTTGAAGTCGATTGATTCCTAATTTTCTGAGAAATGGCCATACTGATTTCCAAAGTAGTTGTACAAGTTTGCACTCCCACAAGCAATGGAGGAGTGGTCCCCTTACCCCACATCCTTTCCAGCACAAGCTGTCATCAGTGTTTTTGATCTTGAAGGTCCACTTCTTGAGATGCATCCTATACTTGATGCTGATTGGATGACCATAATGATAGCTGTTAACTCAAATCCATCCTTGTGAGACGCAGATGTCTCAACTGTATTTTTGCCATTTATTTCTAATTTGAGTTGTTATGTCTAGAGACATAATCTTAATGAGTTTGTTACATTTGCATTTATTGGAACATGCTTCATTTCTTATATATGTGACTTTTCATGTCTACTTGCAGAAAAGCAGACCTTTGACAGTTGTGTGTAATGACCTATAGCTTCAGTTAGGTCAAGCTTGTTGGTAATTTTTTTGTGCTTTTAAAAATCTACTTTTAATTGACACATGATAATTGTATTTATTTATACAGTACTACATGATGTTTTGACACATATATACCTTGTGTAATGGCCAAAACAGGATAAGCATTATCTATATTCTCAAACATTTGGATTTTTTGTGATGAAAACATGTACAGTCATTTTAAAGCTTTTTTTCCTTGGTGTGTGTTTGGGGGAGGGTGTTAGAAATTGAATGCAGATCCTAGGCAAGCATTATATGTTGTTTCTCATAGACATTTTCATTTTGACAATCACCTTGCTATCTGTTTTTTATTCGTTTATTATTCACCTTTCTTTCTTGTCATATTCTTTTGGGTTGAGTTCATTCATTCATTTTTTGCTTTTCTGGTAAATTAATATCATGAAATTTCTCACTGGCTTTTTTTTCTGGTTTTGCACTTGCTTACAGACACAGAAGGTTTCTGACTGGTTTTAGATTTCTCACAAAGAGAAATGTTTATCTGTGTATTGTTGTATTGGTATCTTCACCAGATGGGGACAGTCACTCTGGTTATTCGGGAGAGTATATTGACTAGTTTCTTCAATTTATCTAAGATCATTCTCTTACCACCATGATGACATTATTGATAGAAGCAAATGCATTAAACAATAGCAGTTCCCTATATCAGTTGGAATTAATGTCGACTACTGTATGAAAAGCCCCAAAGTTGCTAAAACAAAATGTTAATTTGTTTCTCTCTTCTGTCAGAATCTGACTTAGACATATTGCAGTTAGTGGGACAATCCTGGGTGCTTTTTTTTTCTAATTGCTCTAATTGTAATTCAGTGTTTGGATTACATCTTTTCATCTAAGAGGGCACTACTGGACCACAACTTCTCCATATCATTCACAGGCAAAGGGGAAATGGCATGTGAAAGGCATGGCCCCTTTCTTTAAGGGCATGACAAAGAAGTAATTGTAGTTTGTATTACTTAGTACTCTATCCCTCTTTGGGCTGAGTAATGTTCTTTTGTGTAGATGTACTTCTTGGCTTTTACCAATTCATGAATCAGTGGACCTCTGAGCAGCTTCCTTTGACTGTTACTGCTATGAGCACTCATGTGAAACTCTTCTGTACAGGTCTGTTTTTAATAGTCTTGAGTATGTATCTAGCAAAGACATTTCTAGGTCATATATTGATACAATTTTTAATTTTTTGACTAGTCCCCAGATTATTTTTCACAACGGATCAACCATTGTGCATCCAGAAGCAATATGTGGAGATTAATTCCCACAAATTGTGTGAGCACTTGTTACATCCTTTAAAATATCTTAAATTTTGCTATAGACATTCCGGGGAGTGTGAAGTGAATTCTTTCACTGCATCTCATTATGGTTCTGGTTTTCATCTCCCTAATGATTAATGACATAAAAAATTTTATATGTACTTCTTGATCATTCAGAGTGTCTTCTTTGAGAAATACCTATCTAAAATCTTTGACCTTGAAATTGGAATTTTGTCTTATTATTATTGAACTGTAAGAGTTCTTTGTGTATTTTGGGTAGTAGATCTTATCAGATATGACTTAAGAGATTTTCTTTCATTATGCTGCATAATATTCTCTGATGCATTTAAGTTTTTAAAATTTAAAATCCATATATATATATACATATACATAATTACCAACTTTAGCCCTTTGATTTATTTATTTCTGAGTACTATACTTTTGGCTTTTATATTTAATTTCTTAATGTGAGTGACTGTGTGAGCTAAGGTATACAATGAGGGATTAACTCCTTTCACATGTGGGTAATTAGTTTTCCTAGCATTGTTTGTTAAAAGGACACACTTCCCCATTGAATGGTCTTGGCTCCTGTACCAAACATCAATTGTCTATGGATATATGGTCTTATTTCTGGACAGTCAACTCCATTCCATCAAACTATGTCACTATTTTAATGCCAGCACCACTCTCTTTTGGTTGCTTTAGTTTTGACAGAGTTTGAAGTCAGGGAGAATGAATTCTCCAACATTTTCTTGGAGAGGAAGAAGGGGCTAATTTAACTATCTGTTGGTTTTTGTGTTCCCCAACCTTTATGATCAGCTTGTATATATTTACAAACAAGGCAGTTGGGATTTTGATAAAGATTGCACTAAATATATATATATATTTCTTTGGATTGTATTGCTGTCTGAATACTGTCTTAAATATCTAGACCTAAAACTCTGAGATGGTGAGATATCTTTCTATTTTTTTAAGTTTTCTTTTATTTCATCCAATGATGGCTTCTAACAATAACATTTTTACAAAATATTTAACATTTATATTTAATTTTTTTTATCAATTTTGAACAGCCTGTGACCAACTTCATTTAAAAATAAAGAATTAATCTGACATTAAATTGTGTTTTCCTGGAACCAACACAATCAACTGTCCTGGCTTGAATCACAAAGTCACAGGTGCACACTGTGGCACTGACATCTCCCACCAGAATGTCCAAGTCCTGAGACTAGTGCACTATGATGATTGGACTGGTGTCCATTATTTTTCTTTACTGCTCTGCCATAAGTTAAGAATATTAGCTATCATGTGCATTGTTCAAATTCCTATTCTTAATATTCTCATAGTTTGAAAATATGCAAATTTTTATAATAGAGGCTTTCAAGCTATTTCGTATTGCTATTGAACATATGCTCTGTTTGCATTATGCATATTTTGAAGATGGTAAAAATGCATTCTAAAACATTTTCCAATATAACAGCAAAATTACTGATATATTTTATGACCACTTTGATTAAGACATATAAATTCTTTTGTAAAAATTCATAATAAAACAGGCAATAAAGAAAGTGTACACTACCACTGTCTTTCGTTGAAGTCCTTTTAGTATGGTCTTTGATGACAGCAGAAGACATGTTTTAGTGGGCTGATGCACTAAGATCTCATTTCACTGTGTATATGGTGACAGTTCTAAAGGCATCAAAAGCACACGGTTCTGCGAAACCAAATTTCCCATCCTTGCTGAGTTTATAGACATCAGATATTAACCACCTCTACCATGGGAAAAAAAATCTCAAGTTTTTTTGAGAAAAAAAACAATGAGTTCCATGAAAACTGTGAAATATCATAGATGCCATAGTTCACCTATTTATAGATGTTGTAGAAAGGTAGAGAGTACAGTCAGTCCTCGGATGCATTGGAAAACCAAAACATATCCAAAAGCCTTTTGACAAACATGTTGAAATAGTGTTTACCATGACTTGGTGGAAGAATGACTCAGCCCTTGTGTGAGCGAGTTTGTGGTCTTGGGTGTGAGTTCTGGGGACACTGGTTTGATTAGTATACATTAGTGGGTGACTATGCACTTGGAGTGAGGAGCCTTTGCATGGCAACCATTCCTACCACTGGCTTGGGGTTAGTGAGCATCAGTCATGGCGTGATTTTACTTTACAGCACAGAGGGTGAGATTCCAAGAGGCCATGTGATGGTCTGCTATCCCTAGGCGATAAGCCAAACATTCAGCTCTGTTGAATGCTAGAGCCCCAGCTTCTTTGGCTGTTCCACATAAGAAATGCTTTGTCAAGGAGTCACATAGGGTCTCATGTTCAGTTGTCTTTTGAATCAGTGCATATAGGCAAGTTGATTACAGTAAATATAGAAGAAAACAATCTAAATTTATAATCCAGTGGCTGGTAAAATATATTTGAATATAACAGACACATATTCAAATATCTCTATCAATCAATCAATCTATCAATCTATCGATCAATATATCTGTGTCTGATATAGTCTTTCTCATTATCTCACAATGCCGTCTCCCATTGGGAGACTAAGAAAAATAAGCATGAACTGCAACACATACTTACATTAACATAAAAGTGATCAAATAAAAGGCAAAGAGAAGAGGAAGATTTATTTTTAAATATTTATTTTATTTATGTGTGAAGTTACAACTGGTTGTGAACAGCCAGACATGGAGGCTGGAAAAACTTCAGTCCTCTGAAAGAGCAGCAAATGCTCTTGCTGCTGAGCCCTGTGGGCAGCCCTGAGACTGTTTTAGGATGGGCACTGAAGTTCTTTTAGATCTTACATATGTTTTCTTGCTCTGAACCAAGTCTAGAGGCTTGAAATACACTGAATGGTATGTTTTATTGCTCAATGCTTTCAGTTTTGTGTTTGCTGGTGTCTTAGTTACTTTCTATTGTATTCATGGTAAAACACCATGACCAAAGAAACATATAGAAGAGTTTATTAGGATTTATAATTTTAAAGGATTAGGGTAGATAATGGCAGTTCAAAGGCATGGTAGCAAGAATGCCTGAGAGCTTCCATGTTGATCTGCAAATAGGGGGCAGATAGATAGATAGATAGATAGATAGATAGATAGATAGATAGATAGATTGATAGATTATAGAAGATAGATTATAGATGATAGATTATAGAAGATAGATAGATTATAGATGATAGATAGATGATAGATAGATAGATAGATAGATAGATAGATAGATAGATAGATAGACTGGAAATGGCCTAAGTCTTCTGAAACCTCAAACCACACCCCCAGTGATACTCCTCCTCCAACAAAATCACACCTCCTACTTCTTCCCATACAGTTCCACCAACTAGGGATTAAATATTCAAATGTATGAGTGTATGGGGGTCACTCTCATTCAAACCACCACAGCTGGACATTGAGCTTCTTTATTTAAGTTCTGTGTTGCAAGTGTTGGTCAACTGTCCCTTTTCTGCTAGCTTTGTGTGACCTACAATTGGAAACGTGTACAAAGCAGCATCTCTCTGGATTTTCTACTCCATGGAGTGGCCTTGACATGAGTTGTGGGCTGCTTCTTAAGTAGTGCAATCCATTGTGAGAATTTATCTTGGGAGGAGTACAAGTTCAGTGTTCTGTGCAGGTGGCAGGCTTTGTCCCCGGAAAAATTTGCAATGTTTCCTACAGACTCATGTTTTGCAGGCTTGTTCCCCACTTGGTGGCACTATTTGGGAATGCTGTGGAGCCTTCAGAAGGCGGAGCCTAGCTGACAGAAGAAAGACCCTAGGGGGAGCTACTCACCCTGCTTCTGACTCTTTTCTGGTCACAGGTGATGTGAGATGCTTCTGCCTCACCCCTCCTCCACCACGAATGTCTCCATACCTTCCTTTCTTGCACTGGTGGACTGAAAGATCCTGGCACCATGATCCCAAGCACACCTCTCTCCCTTTGAGCTGTTTCTATCTCATGCTTTGGTCACAGCAATGTACAAGTTCAGGCTTTGTTGCTGGGCTGTTACATTGAGAAAAATCAGGACATCCATTTAAATTTGGATTTCCTATAAATAGCAAATAATACCTTAGTATAAGCATGTTCACAGTACAGCGGGAGTATCTGTATCTGTAACCCTCTTACTAACTTCTCCCGCTCTGAGGCCAAAAAACCCCCATATACATGTACATAAATTTATATATATGTATATAAATTTACAGCATGTACATAAATTTCCATGACAACAATAAAATTAAAGGTAGAGAGCTGGATAGAGGCTCATTTGTTCGAATTGTCTTTTCCTTAACTCCATATCCCATTTTAATTTTTTCAATATTTTTTATTACATTTTTAAAATGTGAGTGTGTGTGCACACTTACTTGCACACATGGGCACATACGTGTGGTACCATGACACACATGTGGAGGTTAGAGGATAGCATACAGGAATTGCCTCTCTCCTTCTACCATGTGGGTCCCAGGGATGGAACTCAGGCTTATGACGACCGCCCTTACCCACTGAGCCATCTTGCTGGTCACAGTTTTAACTTTTCATTATTTCTCCCTGTTAGTATTTCCATGCCTCAAGGTATCTGAGATTAATACACTGCCATTAACGGATCTTTTACTCTTCATTTTCAGGCTGAACCTGGGGCCACAGGTGCCGACACATACCCAAGATGAATGAGTTTATTAGAAATGTAGGCAATACAGGGAAATGTTTCTACAGCATTGTTCAAGTGGAAAAAAAATTTAAAGTGAAATGTTGACAAGCTTTTGGAATACCTTATAAACATATTTACTCCTCTCCTGTCAATGAGCTTGTCATCTTCATATGCTGCATTGTAGACACTGAACAATGGTGGCTTTGGCTTCTGTGTCTGTGGGTATCACAATGAACAGAGTGAGCCTTGTCCCCACAGGCTCACGTACTTGAACACGTGATTTCTAGCTGTTTGCTGTTGGTTGAGAAGGTTATGGACCTTTTAGGAGATGAAGCAGTCACATCACTAGGGGTGGGCTTTGAGGGTTTGTATTCTAACTACGCTTCCTGTTCTCTCTTGGATACTTCCTGTGTGCAGATGACATGTGACCAGTCTGCTTCCTGCTCTTTCTGCCTTGTCCATTGAAGCATGATGAATAAAAACTCAGGGAGAGAAATTGGGGTTCAACCTGAAGGTCAGAAAAGCAAAGCAGCCAGTTACTGACTCTTACCTTGTCCCTCAGTCCAAAAATGGCGATCCTGCCTCCAGAAATCTCAGAGTGAAAGTGACATTCTGCCTGAGAGAGCTGTTTCCTCCCGTTTTATAATCTGCTCTAGTTCTGGGATTAAAGGTGTGCACCCCTACCGCCTGGGTTCTATGGCAAACTAGTGTGGCTACTGGGATTAAACATGTGTGTTACCACTGCCTGGTCTGTAAGGCTGTTTTACTCTGGTCTTCAGGCAGGCTTTATTTATTAAAATACAAATGAAATCGCACTAACAGCCCATCTCGCCATCATAAACTCTATCCTTCTGAAACCATAAGACAAAATAACCTCTTGGCTTTCCTAACTTGCTTTTTGTCCAAGTTTTCTGTTGCAGCAACAGAAGATTCAGGAATACAAGAGTCCATCCTCATCATCACTTCAGACACATGGAGCCATCTTCTGCAGTCCCATGGCTATTTTCATACTGTCACATCTGTTTACTGCAAGTTAGAGAAGTACAAGGAGAGAAGGGAGACCAATAAGAGCACATCCTAACACTCTTATTTCTAATAGAACGTTTCCTCATTTGAAAAGCAGTAGAACATTTTGAAGTTATTTTCAGTGAGTGAAGCTATACCTTGGCAAGACAACATGTCTTCTCATCATCCTGCTGAGCTCTTTGAGAATTCTTTGAATGTGGCGCATTCGATTCTGTATTGCAGTCTTGTAATTCACTAGATATATATGTTTGGAAAATGAACAGAAATGATGAATTAGAAAAAATGGTCCCTCTGGGTTAAAAAAAATATTGTATAGAAACTCAAATACTTGGAGATTTCTACAGGCAATAAACAGAGTCATTTCTCTTGTGGCCAATTTAAAAACAGCACAAAATAACAGTCACAGGTATCTCCTGAGGCCTCTGCTGCCAGTTGTGTGATAACTCACGCAGTCTTTGCAACTGCCCATGGGGCAGGGACAGTTTCTATGTTGGGGTTGACCCACAACAGGCCCACGACGTGTACTTGTCAAATAATTGAAAATATTTGCTTTGCCTTTGCTTTCTGGTTTTCAAAATGACTGTGTGTCTGATTCTTAATTTATGTATTAATGAACCAGCACAATAATGAAATATGTTTGCAGCTATGCATCAATGAGAAAGGTTCTATTCTTCCTTCAGGACTTTCTTGTGAGTTACTTCAGGTGTCTCCTGCTAACATTGACTGTTACAGAGATGACAACAGTTCACTCAAATAAACAGAATTATCTCTGAGCAACATTGAGCACCAGTGTGAGGAACAAGGGAGATCCTTTGTTTTGTACCAGGCACGGCACAAGACCTTTGGTTGTGTTTGTCACTCTTGCTCATCTCCATAGCAACCTCTCTTTTGCTGCAGATGAAACACTGAGGCATCAATAACTTAGACCAACATCACATGACTCATGAATCAAGTCATTAAGTTTCAAAATCAACATAAGATGATGCCAGGTATCAGAGTATTGACAGCTTACTTGAGTCTCATGAATCGTGAGTTTCATAAAAACAGGTACCATCTTGTTGAGTACTGAGTCCCAAGCACTTCAGCAAACGGGCAGAATGGATGACAAAAGCCATTACTTAAAGGGAATGAAATCACCTTCCCCTTCAGTGTCTGCCCAGTCCTTTCCATGCCTACCACAAGTCTATTGAATCCTGGCAGCAAGAACTAAATCCACAGAAATATTCAGTAAAAGGTTACATATATATTTAGCCACCTCCATAACTAGTTCAATCAATCTAGAACTAATCCTAAGTGTCTGCGGCAAATGGTTTAAAACAATGTGACAGTCCAGTTCTGTTCAATTTACTCCCTCAGGCCTAAATTGGGCAGCTCATACAATTTATGAGGTTTCTGGAACAGAATTTTGCTTAGCTGCAATATCTTGTGTGGGCAAAGTAGACCGAATTTGGAATGCTGTTAAACTTAGGGTCAATGCAGGGTTCAAAAAAAATTAAGTTTCACCGAGGAGCATGTTAGATGGCCTCTCTAACCTGGAGTGCTGAGCGATAAAGCAAGGCCCCTCAGTACAAGATATATTTGAAGGTAGTTCTTCTATTGAACCCTTTTGTCTTAGTATGTGGTTGTAATATGTAAGGTGGTGTAGGAGGTCCTTCTGTGTTTGGGTTGCTCTCATTGGTTAATAAAGAGGCTGCCTTGGCCTTTTGATAGGGCAGCCCTTAGGTGGGCGTAGTAGACAGAACAGAATGCTGGGAAGAAGGGAAGTGTGGCAGTCGCCATGACTCTCCGGCCTGAGATGGATGTAGGTTAGAATCTTCCCGGTAAGCCATGACCCTGTGGTGATACACAGATTACTAGATATGGGTTAAAGCAAGATGTGAGAGTTAGCCAAGAAGAGGCTAGATATAATGGGCCAGGCAGTGTTTAATTAATATAATTTTGGTGTGGTTATTTTGGGTATAAGCTAGCCGTGCAGCCGGGAGCCGGGCGGCCAGGACCAAAGCAGGCTCTCCTCGTTACTACAGTAAGGAATCATGAATTCCATTTTTGCTGCTGCGACTACCAAAATGTTTTAAATAAACAATTCATTGGTTTTAATGTCAAACAAGTGGAAGTGACTTAATTTACCTAGAGCCTTGCAATCAGATTTCTGTGTGGCTGCCCACTCCTTGTGTCTACTAACTGCTAACACAAGCAAAAGCTTTAAATATAGGCGGCTGGATAGGTGGTTCCGACCCAGGTTCAATTCCCAGCACCCGCACAGGGGCTTACATCTGTCTGTAACTCTACTTCCAGAGGATCTGACATATTCTTCTTGCTTCTTCCATGGGCACCAGACAAGAAAACAGTACATAGAAACACATGCAGAAAAAATTTATATAATATAATAAAACAAAATATAGATGTAAAAATTGAATGGATTTTCTGCTCCCCTAGCAACTCACGGTAAATGGCACTCTGATTTATTTATTTGTTTAATTAAAAAAAACAAAATTTCTTTATTGATTCTTTGGGAATTTTACATCATGTATCCCAATTTCTCTCATCTTCCAGTCCCCTTCATATCTGCCCCTCACCTTTGCAGCATTCCCCCCCCCCACAAAAAGAGAAAATTTAAAAATTCCAAAACAAGCAAGTGAGTGTGCAAACAAACAATCAAACAAACCTCTTCATTCCTCCACCTTTCCCACCTCTCCGGTCCCTCTTCATTCATCCTAGTGGCATTGGGGGCCATGTGCCACATAATATACACCCTTTTGTCCAATCAGCTTTACTAGCAAACGTTCACTGCAATGAGTCATTGGTCTAGTTCAAGGCCTCTGGTACACCATCATTACTCGACCCTCACCAAAACTTATCTTGGATATCCTGCAACCACCCCAAGTCATGGGGATCCTGTGGGTATCCTTCCACAGGACCAGTCCCTTCATGAATTCCAGCAGGTCATATGGGGTAGCTGTTAGGGTGCACCAAACCAAGGTGCTAGATGTGGGTCTTGGTGGTAGCTGAACTGGTCAGTCCAGGCCACTGGGGCCACCCACCTCAGGCGAGGGGTGGAGACAGCTCTTCTAGCTGGGGATCAGGGCCAGTTCAGCGTGACCCTCTGATTTTATCATGCATGGTTCCTGTGACTCTGCAGTAACACCAACCACCGACATCAACACAGAACCCAGCTGCAACAAGACCACGAACTCGGAAATGGGACTGCAACCTGTGGCTTTGTTGGAGTCTGGAGACCATGCTATAGCCTGGGACATAGGGATCTGAGTGTCCTGTGCTGCTACCTGGTGCCATGGTGACATTCAGGCCAGACCTGCAGCTGAAGGCCATGTCTGGGTCCATGGTCCCACAGCAGTCAGGGCCTGTGTTGATGTCTGAGGCTGCTGTTACCATTGAAAGCCTTGAAGTCTGGGCCATGCCACCAGAGGCCACGTTAGTGTCTGAGGATCATGCTGCCGCAGGGGCCATGCTCCTCTGAGTGGCCTGCACTGCCACCTGGGGCAGTGGTGGCATCCAGACCTAGCTGCTGCTAAGGACCATGTCTGGGTCTATCTTCCTACAGCAGCCAGGGGTCTGTGTTGAATTCCGAGGCCTGTGTTGCCACCGAAGGTCACAGGAATCCCTGGGCCTGGACTGCCACTTGCAGCCTTGTTGGTGTCTGGGGGCCGTCCATGATGTCGCCTAGGCCAGAGCTGCTGCCAAGGGCACTCTGACTTACAAAGGGCCATTTTTTAACCCAAGTATAGATATATTTACTTGAAATATTGAGAATTGAATGTAGGGTCTCACACATGCTAGGCAATCACCCTGCCCGTTTTTGTCCCCACTTTTAAGTTTCGAGACAAGATGCTAGTACATTGTGTATATTGTCCTTGAAGTCATAGCCCAGGCAGATTCTGCCATCCTCCTGTCTCAGGCTCCCAAACAGCTGAGTTTATAGGCAAGTACCTTCAGGGCTAACTTAAGCATATGTTGGTAGGTTTTTGTTTTTTGATTTTGTCTTTTACCAGGAGCCTAAATCCTAGAATTCACTAGCTCCTTAAACGAGAATATTAATTTGACGATCACTTCTGGGCATTCTCAAGTTGCTATTGATTCCCTGCAAAAGTGAGCAGATTGCCAGGTTTGGAGAGAGCGAACCACTCTTTATGTGCCAGTTGCTTCTCTAGAGAGCTTTTGAAAGCGCTGCTTCTTTGCCAAGGACCTTCCAGTGATCTAGATATAGGTGTGGGAAATGCATTGGGTGAGCAACATCTCATTTGAAGCATCCGGGAGCAGGGGTGTGAATCACAAGGTCTGGCACACCTGTTCCCTAGTCAGGAGATTGTTGGAAAGACTTCTCTCCCCACAGTGCGGAGTCCTGGGCTCAGATCTTCCTGTGCAGCTGTCTCCTGACCACTTTGCTTTTTATCTTTGTCAAGCTCGGAGCTCCTAGCACCAACCCCCTTCCCTCAGAGACCTTATGGCTGTCCTTAATTTCCGATGGCTTCTATTGCCACTAACACTGCTTTTAATCTCCTCTGGTCCTAGTCTACCGGTTTCCCAATCTGTTTCTCCAGTGTGTCCCCCATGGCTGACAGTCTGATGTGGATGCATTGAATTCGAGAATGTGTAACTGGACAATTAAAGCAGCGCCTCTCTTACCTGCAATTGATGCTGCTGATCACTGTGGTCCTTCAGATCCTGCTTGAGGCTATCCAGTGCTCAGGTGCATTAGTGACACTGGATTCTAACCGAAGGACCTGTCCTTTTACTGTGAAGCCATTCTAGACACTCAAATATTCTGAAGATTTAGTACCAGGTGGGTGGGGTGTGGGTGCAGTCATTTCTGCCACTGAGCCATTGATTATCCGTTCAGTAGCTTGTGACACTGTTGACCATTGCCATGCTTGTTTTTAATCACTAAGAGTTAGGATGCTGGAGAATTTCCATGTGATCTGGGTACCAGTGTATGTTCTGCTGTCCGTGGCAATATCAAGTCTGTTACTGATGGTGAAATAACATGGAACTTTGACAGAAGGAAAAAAGTAAAGGTATTCATTTGGAAAGGCCATTTCAAAAAGAAACTTCCTTTTCAATCCATTTAGTGTTTCATTGTTGTTGTTGTTTTGCAGTGTTTCCATTGTTAATCTTATAATAGGTACAGAGCAACTGTAGAAATGTTCAAGATACTCCAGGAATTTGTTTTGTTTCAGGAAAGAATTGAGAATGTGCAAGGAGGTGATCTCTCCTGCCCTGTGCTCACCCCCAATAGAAAAGTCAGGAAAGAATTTAGATTAACTTTTGGAAACACATCTAAGAAACCTAATAAAGCTTTTGGGATTTCACAGGTAGGGTGCTTTGGTATATCAGAATTCTTCATGGCTCAGAAAGATGCCAGTACTTGAAGATTCAAAGAGAACCTTCAGTCTGTCCTGGATGGAGACTGGTAGAAAGGAGGCTCAGTCCAGACTGAGGAGGCCCATCCTTCTGGTCAACCTCTGTACAAGCAGATAACTACGAATTCCTATCAGAGAAATGACTCTGTGTGAGTAAACTAGGAATCCAGATGGAAATTAGATTTAAAAAGCATATTGAAGTTATTTTGAAAAAAAAAACTAAATTACTATCATTTAAAATGATTTAGTATAGCTAAAGATGTGGGTGAGTGACTTTTCTACCTGATTAGGGAGTGCTACACTTCCTAGGAAAAGATATTTAATTTTTATTGGCCTCCAAAGCAGTAAGAATACACAAAAAATACTTTGACCCTGGCTTATTTTAATAGTACCTTGTTGCCGTTAAAATATTTAGATCTTAATGAAGGCTTCAATTGCCTCTGATCCCAGCATTCTTTCTGTGTAACTGCTTTTTAGGGTACTCTTGCCATAATTGAGATGTCAGGATTTATTTGTGGCTATATATCTTGCCCATTTTACTTTGGATCCCTTAACTCCATAGAAACATAAGTACATTATTTCCTCTCTCTGCTCTGATCAATCACGGGTGTTTCTTAGTACTTGGCATCAGCCTTGGGAAGATATCTTGGACTCTCAGAAGAGCTTTTGGGACGTGCAATCTGAATGTCACTGCTGAATTGATTCTTGCTTCGATGCTTTTGTTCCTGTGTGCTAAGCTGCTTTCCTCTTAGGTAGCAGATTTTAGATCAGCTAGGACTGGAGTCTAAATCAGTTTTGCTGGGTTTGCATATTAACACCAATATAATTAGGTCACAATAAATTACAGAAACCATTGGGTACAAATACTGTGGTTGTTTCTCCTTGCGAAACAATACTATTTCCTTGGACTTTTTGGCTAATGAATTTTATTGTGGTAACTTAGAAAGTCCCAAAATGTATATACATATTTCATCTTCCTAATTTCTCCACTATATGTGGTCTGTTTCTATTCATTTACTCTTTCATTTCCAGAGGTCTTGGTGACTGAAACCTCTAACTGAATTTCTCAGTGCTTAGTGAATATTAAGTTGTATTTAATTTGAGCATCCATCTGGTTCAAATATTCCTTCTCATTTGTTAGTAATTTGAAATAAAGTATGTCATAAGGTAAAGAGGTGACAATAAGTCAAAAGCATAGGACAGTGCACTGAATATTTTGAGGAAAGAGTCTTCAAGGAAGTAACCCTTTGCGGAGGTGATGGTGTTCCCGTTCTTAAGAGTGGCCCTAAAAGCGAGCCTTTGTAGTAGGATTCAATTTGCTAATCTCAATTCAATTTTGGAGTCCAGCGATATTTATCATACCTGGAAAGGATTTAAATATTCAAATCTTAGAACTTTTAATATTAAAGGAAATTGATAGGGAGAGAAAAACTTTGTAGAATTAGCTATAGATAACTGATATGCCTGTATAAGCAATATAAAATTTAAAACCAAAGTGCTGGGGATTCAGCTTAATTTGTAGAATGTTTGCCTAGCATGTACAGAGCCCTAGGTTCAAGTCCCAGAACCATATAAACAGTGTAGGATGGCACACACTCATAATCCCAGCACGTGGAAAGTAGCAACAGAAAGGTTAGAAGTTCAAAGTCATCCTTGAGAATACAATGAACTCAAGACTACCCTGGGATATAAGAGATCTTGTTTCCAAAAATATTTATATATAACTGTCTAAAATATAAAGAACAAATTAAGATAATATATCATAAATAACAGAGAACAAATAACAAAGAGGACTCAAAAACAAGATAATGAAAATGGAAGAAATATAGTATATAAGTGGGGAAGAATTTAACTTCTGTGGGAATTTAATATTTGCAAAGTAGAAATACTTTAAGCTTATATTAAATTAGGAAATATATACAAACTAAAGGGATTGAAGCTGATAAGAACAGAGTTCACTTGCCGACTAAGGTGCTGTTGAATAGGTCTGTAAGTCATGGCCCTTCTTTGGCGACATCTTGACAGTTGCATCAAATGCCCTGAAAGTGTGAATTATTCTACTGAAATTTTTATCTCTTCTATAGAAATACCCAAAAAAAAAGGTTTTAAAAGATGTATATATGGAAAAATTTGCCACAATGGTATTTGTAAGATCGGTGACAATCTAAATGTTCAGTAAATGGAATGTTCTAAAGCAATTTTAAGGCATTCATAGAGAATTTTTTGTAAGGAACGGCAGCAAGGCGGCTCGGCGGGGAGAAATACTTGCTGCCATGTGATGCAAGCCTGTTGACCTGAGTTCAGCCTTCAGAAAAGAAAGCTGACTTCCCAAAGTTGTCCTCTGATCTCCACACACAAGGGCCATGTGTCCCCAACATCATACACGATCATAATAAATCAAAAAATATTTTTTTAAAAAATTCTCAAACTCTATGAAAATTCTCATAATAATGAAGAAAAAGATATGACTTGACTTTATGCATGTATAAAACTTGCATAATGAGGGTGGGCGAAATGGCACACTCCTGTAGGCCCAGCACTCGGGAGGCTGAGCCAGATGGGTCATAGATTTGCAGTGAAGTTAGCCTGGGATAGGTAGTGAAACCCTGTCTGAAAAGAACACCAAATAAACAAATAAAAAGGGCCTACCTCAAACAACAATCCAGTAGAAACGGGAGCAGTAAGCTGGCCCAACTGACCAAAGGACTTTCTGTACCAGCCTGATGCCCTGAGTTCGATCCCCTGAACGCAGGGGGCAAAGAGAGGCCCCCACTTCAGAAAAGTGTTCTCTGGTTTCTCATGCTCTCCACAGCAGGGCACATGATAACTGGGTGTCTGTCTCTTATCAACAGGAGTGAATTTTATGGGCTGATCTTTTATAAAAAACAAAGTGCTTGAAACAATTAGTGTGTACAATTAGTGAAAGCTGGCAATGGTTTTGAAACCTGTACTTTTTGTTAATTATTGTGAGTGTCATTTGTTCTCAATATCTGTGTTTACTAAAATTTAGATAATTGGATAGTTTGGGGCAGATATATTTCTGTGTCTGTTTTCACACTGGTACTTTTTGGGTTGAAAACGTAATAGGGTATTTATTGCTGACTACTAGTTTGAAAAAATTTGCCCGGATGCCATTGAAACTGTGAAGTGAGGTGCCTAAGGCTTATTTTCTGTATTGTCCAGCAAAGCATCAAATACTTAGGAGTCCTTGGTGAGGGTTTTACTTTTACTTTTTGATTGGAGTTATTAAAGATAATGAAGATAGCCCCTTGAAGTTTAGAAAACCCTAGTTACGCCTGTGTGTATGTGTTCATGCATGTGTACGTGCATGTGTGTTTGTGCATGTGTGCATATGTGTATGTATGTGTATATATCTGTGCATGTGTGTATGCGTATGTATGTGTGTGTTTACGTGTGTATGTGTGTACTTGTGTGTGTGGCTCATTTAAAATAGACTGTTTGAATGCAGAAGGTTGTAATACCAGTTAGTGACAGAGGTGGGGATGAACTTCTGAGCCTTGTGCTGAGCAGGTAGCCCAGAACCTGGACGAAGCAGGTGCTTCTTCCTCCATCCTTCTAGAAATGAATATGGTGTTAATGAAGGTCTCCATGCCCCTGGGAGGCAAACAGAGAAAGCAATAGCACATTTGTGTTAATTTTCTTGCAAACTGTGTGTGGTAGATTTATGATCTCTTCAGTACACAACCCCAAGTACTATTTTTATCCAGACACGAACATATGATGCTTAATCTCCTCCTCCATGTATGGGATCCATGGGAGGACCATACCCTCTAGCTGACCTTTTCCAAATCAAGTCCTGAATCTGAAAGCTGTAACCCAAAACCCCAAATCACTGGCCTTCGAGAAGTTTCCCTGAGAGAATCAAGCATTCCTTTTCTTTTCCAAGTGCATGTGTCTCCGGCATGCCTTCAGGAAGTGTGGTATCCTTGGCCCCGAGCCTTCCTAAATTTGGGGATACACGTATAAGCAATGATCTCTGAGTTCCAACTTGATTGGAGCTTGAACCCAATCTCACCAAAATTAGTTTTCAAATCCAAATTCAATTAAAAACAGATGTTTCCAAGTAGACTAAAAAATTGAAAAAAAAATGTATCTCGGGCTCACTGCCTCCAGAACTGGTTGAATTCTCTAGGTATTTGTAATCAACACAGATGGAGAAAGAAGGCATGTTCCCAGAGTTTGCCCTTCCTTGTTGCCACACCGACACTTGGAGAGCTTCAAGGCAGTCTTTTTAAGAAGGTGAGCCATGATTTGCTGGCTTGGGCTTTTCTTTGTGATCCCCTTTCTAATCTATTCCAGATCAAGACAAATTTGCATCTTGGGTTAGGCACATAATAATTCTTATTACAGAGAATTAGTTCTTACATCCAGCGGAAAGGCCACATAAAAATAACTTGTTATCGAAAAAGTAATGGAATATTAAAGATTCTTGCACATAAAGTTTTGTTTAGCACATTCCTCAAAACTGCTTCTAAAGCTAGCCTAATGGCAATTCAGGAAACATTACTGAATTTGGGAACTTCCCCCCCATTAAAATCAAAACCCCATTAAAGAATGAATGGTGGGAAGAGAGAGGAGAAAGCTTGCTTGTGGACAAATAGTACCACGAACCTCGGTGCATTAAAATGAACGCATGAGGTCTTCGGAGATGAAAACCATGTGTCCAATTACTGTGAGCCTCTTTGCCCCTGATGAGATGAGGGCAGACAGTCCTCAGCTCAGTGTCTTAAAATGAGCATGTCTATTTTCAGAATAATTTTTTTTACATTAAGTCTGGCCCATCATTTGATTTTTAATCTTTTTTTTTCATATCCCTGGACTCTTACCTTCTTGGTATCCTTTGTCTTATGTGTGTGTGGAATGATACCCTTCGGAGATCTTGGATGCATCTGTGAATTAAGGGGAAAAAATGAGATGTAAGTGCTCACTCTATTTGTCATTTTTAATACGTTTTGAGTCACTTGATTTATGATTAAGCATTTCTTGGGAGAGGAGAATGGTTAAGGTGGTATTTTGAGCTCCATTTAAGGCAATTTAGTTGTCATCAGGCCCCCTTACCCCATAACCTTCGTGAGACCTCGCTTCATAAATTGGACCCAAACAATTGGCTTGTGTTTCAAGTAGACAAAACCTTATGGAAATGATACTTGCTAAGTGTTTTTATTGGACATCTGGGTAAGAGTCAGCCTTTGTCAGGCCGGTCACAGACCACAGCCCTTCCAGCACGCGAGGTGGCAGGCTCTGCTCTCAGAAACCCCCTTTTAAAATTATTTTCAATCAAGAACAAATGAGATTAATTTGGACTCATTTTCCCCAGCTCGCTGCTTTTGCTTCCTGATTCCATGGTTGAGAACCGGACCGTTTCCCCTCCCTCCATCGCCTTCAGGTCAACTACGTGTGTCTAGTGCCACTTTACCCTTCCCTCTCGGCAATCCACCTGAGAATCCAGAGGGTCTCTGCAGACCGAGCTGTGTTCCTGGTATACCTCGATGGTGCGGCTCAGCTAAGTGATGGCTGCATAGTTCAGACCCTCCCAGGGCTAAGCTGAGCTCGGCCGGCTTGGATGCTAACTGCATCGCTTCCTCAGGGAGTCGGCTCAGCCCAAACTAGTGTGAGGTCCCAGTGTCGCGAGTCTCCTCACTGTCCTGTGGCTGGCTATGAGAGGGGCAAGAGGGGTTAGTACTGGTGGATCTGATTTCCCAGTCACAAATTCTACTCTTTATTTTAAATAAATAAAAGAGACGGAAGTAGTATCCTTTGTTTGCCAGTGTCTAAATAAAAGCAAGGAGCCCTATGTTCTATTTCCATTACTTTTGCCATGAGAACGAATGTTATATTTGGAAAGTACATATCAGCTGTAATTGTAAGAATTCTAGAAATTCCTGGTCCAAACAGAGTATCTCTTAGATGTGAAATTGGGTCTGAGTGAGGAAACAATTTGTTCCGATATGAAACAAAGGGGGAAAGAGAGGGAAGAAAAATGCCGTGAGTATTCTGAAGATGAATTTTTTCTTGTTGAAACTGAGAAGATGTCCCTTTCCCCAACAAAGAATGGATTCCCCCTGTGGTCCAGGAAGCTGACAAGGAAAACTGTCTGGCAATGCCAAACCTCCCTCTCCTTCCTCACACTGACTGCTCTGGTCTCCCGGTGAATGGTTGTAATGCCAGGGCTGGGGAGGCAAGGCAGGGACCCGGCAAGTGTGAGACCTGTCCGGGGTGAACAGCCAGTGTCAGCCTGAGCTACAGAGCCAGAGTGGCTCAAAAACTCAAAGCAATGAGCATGAAGCCCACGAAGGTGTCCTTTCCCTGGGGGAAAACGGCGGCATCAGAGATCTTAGAGGAAGCCTAAGTCTTCTTCCCTCACAACCTCTAGACTTCCTCCAGGAGACTCCAGAACTGAGATGTAAATGCTGTTCCAGGATACCTGTGACAAACAATGCTTCTAAAGCTTGTTCCAGAAGGTAAATGTCCTTCCCACATGAAGCAGGATTTTACTTCCCTAAGGTCCAGGGTTAGCAGCGACCAGAGCTCTGCTCCCACCACACAGCCCAAGATCCTTGGGAGCTACACTTGCCTCTTGGAGCTCCTGACGGTTTAGCAGTATTGGGCGAACAGATTGGGGTCTTTGTAGCTTTAGGGTTCTTTATTTTCTATGCTGAGCTTGTACTTGTGTGTAGGGGGTGATGGTTTAATTCCTTTAAGTGTGGAATTTAAAAGCTTAGAAGCCAGGGCAGAAGGTGGGGAAGGCAAGGGTCAGAAGAGAGAAAAGGAAACAGAATCTGCACTTGGACAAGAATGAGAAGAAATGAACTCACAGATAAGTAACAAGGTTTGGGAGAACGATGGGAACTGGATTAATTTCCTGCATCTCAGATTTAATATAATGGGGAGGCGGCTGGTGATTTGCAAGGGAGCTCTAGAAGAAGTGTCAGGGTTAACAGCCCCTTTAACTTTTTCCCTCAAAAATAGTACGTCCCATGAGACTTAACAGTTCATTGCACAATGTGGGCAGAGATTGTGACTCAGATCGCGAGAGCGGCAGGACTGTCCTTGCTGACTAGCCAAGGGGATTAGATTGGGCCTACATACCCACTGCAGCTTCAGTGTGGCCTGAGAGGAGACTGGATGTAAGAGATTATAGGGGACAGTTAGGGAGAGGGGCCGCGACTGGGTAATAAAGGTGGGGAATCTCCAAGATGACCAGCTGCTTCTTCAACCTCCTGACTTGAGATAAAAACCTGGCAGTTTTCTTCTCCCACCAGCAGATCCGCTGCGGATGGACGGGGCTCAACAGACCTCAGGACATGCCATGCAGTTCTGAGTCAGTCAGCCATCCTAGCTTTCTTCAGCCTAACCAACCCTAAATTGGGGGAGAAGACTCTTCTGAGACTTTAAACCCCCAGCCCCTGGGGAATAGACAGGATGTTCGGCTTTCCGAGTTGCCGCTCTGCTTCGCAGAGGGTCTCTTTCTCTGCGCGTCTGCTGCGCATGTGTCCTCACCCCCATAAACGCTGTCCTTAACTTCTGGTTCTGTCTGAGGTGCTTGAGATTTCTCTGCAGCTATCTGTCGTGCTCCGGATTTTCCTGCCTTTTAATACCTTAATAACAGAGAAAATGAACTGATCCATACCCCTGGACAGTGTTATTTCAAGACCCCTAAACCGTGTCCTCAGCTGCGCGGATGCACTGTGGCAGAGGGGATGCATTTGTGTTGGCCTCCCTGTGTCGCCTTCATCTGTGACATCCTACCCCAACTGCATGCCGTGGTAACAAAATAAAAAACCTTTCTCCCAGGGCTATCTGAAAATCTGTGCGAGTACTGTCTCTGTTTCTAACTGTGCTCAATAGTTAGCAGCAGTTCACCCTTTTAATGTGCAAAACGAAAACCACTCAGGCATCCTCTGCGAGATGCTGCTTTAAAGCGACAGGGTTAAGTAGGTTAGGCAGTCCTAGACTATTCTGTGGGAAATTGTAAAATGTTTAATTTCCGAAGGGGCTCTGCATAACACAGTGGTCAATTGTGCACCAAACTGGTCCTAAAGAAGATTGCAAAGTATTTTCAAAGTAGGCTTGCCTGATACAGAAGGGCGGGCCTCCTGCCATCACTGTGTGAGAAGCTCAGTGGCAGGCTCCCAGCTGCAGGGTCGGGCAGGGGGAGCAGGGCGGGGTGGGGAGAAGGGGCTGAGGCAGACTTACAGCATAGGAGAGATGGAAATGCCAGTCACTGCCCAGAAAGACTTACTGTTAAGGTTGTGACTTAAGGTACCCCGGGTTCTTTGCTTCTTTGCCTACTGCTGATTGGTTCGTCGATTGATTGATGCACTCCCAATTGAACTTAGACTTGATGCATATTCAGCAAGTATTCTCTCTGCTGCTGAGTTGTACCTCAGTTCCTTTTTGATTTGTATTTTGGGCCTTAAATTTGTAATCTTCCCACCTTACTCCTTAGCCTCCTGAGTTGCTAGGCTTACAGGCCCAACTGTTTTCTTTTGAGACAATGATTTCTTTTCTTTTCTTTTTCCTTTCCTTTTCTTTCTTTTTTTGATTTTTCAAGACAGGGTTTCTCTATGTCCTGACTGTCCTGGAACTCACTTTGTAGAGCAGGCTGGCCTTCAACTCACAGAGATCCGCCTGCCTCAGCCTTCCGAGTGCTGGGATTAAAGGCTTGTGCCACCTCTGCCCAGCTTTGAGATGATTTCTCTATACAGCAGAAGCTGACATCAGACTCTGTGTCCTCTCTACTAACCTGCCACATCCAGGTACCCTGAAAGCAGATTGCATTGTGTGTTGAACTTAGGTCTTCCAACCACTCTCCAGAGTTAAACAACTCCTAGACCAATTCTCCAGCCTTTTTAAAAGAAAATCACGTGTCAGGGGGTACAGTTCTTTCTTTCTTTTTTTTTTAAATTTTTTCCACAATATTTATTGATCTCTACATTTTTCTCTGCTCCTCTCCCTGCCTCTCCCCACTTCAATCCTCTCCCAAGGTCCCCATGTTTCCAATTTACTCAGGAGATCTTGTCTTTTTCTACTTTCTACTTCCCATGTAGATTAGATCTATGTAAGTCTCTCTTAGTGTCCGTATTGTTGTCTAAGTTCTCTGGGATTGTGGTTTGTGGGCTGGCTTTCTTTGCTTTATGTTTAAAAACCACCTATGAGTGAGTACATGTGATAATTGTCTTTCTGTGTCTGGGTTACCTCACTCAAAATAATGCTTTCTAGTTCCATCTATTTTCCTGCAAAATTCAAGCTATCATTATTTTTTTCTGCTGTGTAGTACTCCATTGTGTAAATGTACCACATTCTTTTTATATCCATTCTTCTATTGAGGGGCATTTAGGTTGTTTCCAGGTTCTGGCTAAGACAAACAAAGCTGCTATGAACATAGTTGAGCACATGTCCTTGTGGCAAGGTTGAGCAACCTTTGGATATATACCTAAAAGTGGTATTACTGGGTCTTGAGGAAGGTTGTTTCCTAATTTTCTGAGAAATCACCACACTGACATCCATAGGGGTTGTACCAGTTTGCATTCCCACCAGCAATGCAGGAGTGTTCCCTTTTCCCCACAGTCTCTCCAGCATAAGTTGTCATCAGTGTTTTTGATCTTGGCCATTCTTACAGGTGTTAGATGGACTCTAATGCCCATCAAAATCCCAGCAAAATTCTTCAAAGACCTCAAAAGAACGGTACTCAACTTCATTTGGAAAAGCAAAAAGCCCAGGATAGCCAAAACAATCCTGTACAATAAAAGAACTTCTGGAGGCATCACAATCCCTGACTTCAAACTCTACTACAGAGCTACAGTACTGAAAACAGCCTGGTACTGGCATAAGAACAGACAGGACGAACAGTGGAACCGATTAGAAGACCTGGATATGAATCCACACATCTCCAAACACCTGATATTTGATAAGCAAAAAAATATCAAATGGAAAAAAGAAAGCATATTTAACAAGTGGTGCTGGCATAACTGGATATCAACATGTAGAAAAATGAAAATAGACCCATATCTATCACCATGCACAAAACTCAAGTCTAAATGGATCAACATAAAGCCAGCCACAATGAATCTTATAGGTTCACTGAACACTTGAATGCATTGGCACAGGGAACCACTTCCTAAATATAACCCCAGCAGCACAGACACTGAGAGCAACAATTAATAAATGGGATCTCCTGAAACTGAAAAGCTTCTGTAAAGCAAAGGACATGGTCAACAAGACAAAACGAAAGCCTACAGAATGGGAAAAGATCTTCACTAACCCCACATCAGACAGAGGTCTGATCTCTAAAATATACAAAGAACTCAAGAAATTAGACACCAAAAGATCACATAATCCAATAAAAATAATGGAGTACAGACCTAAACAGAGAACTCTCAACAGAGGAATCTAAAATGGCTGAAAGACACTTAAGGAAATGTTCAACATCCTTAGTCATTTTTTTTCATTATTCATCCTTAGTCTTTCTTTCATTATTAATTTTTTTCATTTTACATACCAACTCCAGTTCCCCCTTCTCTTAAGCCCCTCCCCTCATCCTAGCCCCCATCCAATTCTTAGAGGGGCAAGGCCTCCTTTGGGGAGTCAACAAAGTCTGGCAAGCCAAATTAAGGCAGGAGCTGCATCAAGGCTGAGCAAGGGATCAGTAGGTACAGTTCTTTATTGGTGCAGTGACCTTTTCAGGGGTCTCTGTGCCAGGGAATTAGTAGTGGTATCACTAATTAGAAGCATTAAATAAATAGTCCCTGTTGAACCCTAATTACATATATTTCACACACTTTCTTATACGCAGTCAAGAACAAATGCAAAACTCTTTTCTTGGACTCAAAGCCCAACACTGGGGTTGTCTTTCTTAAGCCGTATTTATCATGCACCATGTATAACTTGCATTTGGAGTTCTTCCCAAGTTAGGGCTTCATTAGAGCAGAACAAGAACTAAAGAAATTCTCAGGGTAACTTGAGAGCAGAGCTTCCCTATTGTAGTTATTGTTTTCCTCTGACTTTTACAGTTTCTCACTCCCGCGTAATTCAACAGTGCTTTCTGGGATCCCCATTTGTCAGGCCTCTTCAAAGTAGCCATTTTGTTTTCCTATAAAATATAGAAACTACATATTTGTGGTTGCAAAACATAAAGTTCTTTTCCTTTACATTTGTATTTCATTGGCAGGCCTACTATGACGTTAAGTTGTATAAACAAGTTAGGTTCTGAGAGGGAAATGTGGCCCAGTTATGCTTGCTTAGGCATACCCAAATTCCTGGGGTCCATATCCAGTGCTACATAAACCAGACAGAGTGGTGCATGCTTCCCCGGGAGGAGGATCAACAGTTCAAGGTCATCCTTGGCCAGAAGGGGGTGGGGAGGGAAAGGATGGAGGAAGAGGGAGAGAGAGAAGACAGAGAGAGGAGAAGTGAGGGGAGGGAGAAAGAGGAAGATTAAGAGAGAGGAGATATTGCTTCTAGTCAAAGCGAGCATCCTCTCAGCCAAGATGTTGGGAGATGAATTGTGTCCCGCAAGAAAGCATTCTTTGTAGAAATCTTAGTTCTCTTAGAATGTAACTAAGTTCGGAGACAGGGTCATTGGGGTAAGACCTTTTTTCAATATGTCTGGTCTCTTTATAAAAACAAATGTAGTCTCAGGCACAGAAAGAGGGAAGATCACGCGGAGACACGGGGGGAAAATGACTATCTAAAATCCAAAGAGAGTGACCTGAAACAGACAGCCCTTTAAAGTCCTTAGAAGGAAGCTTCCCTGATCTTGGCCTTGGCTTCTGTAATATGAAAAGTAGATTTCTGTTTAAGCCGCCAGGTCTGTGGTCCTTGGTTACAGCATCCCTAACAAACCAATATGGACGTCTTGAAGGAGGAAGGAGCTTGTGATGTGGAATTGGTAGGGCTGAGTAGTTCCAGTATCCCTACATATGATGACAGAAACTTCAGGGAATGGGAGAGCGTGAACATGGACTGAAGGGGAGCAAGAAGAGATTGGCCAGGCCTGCAGTGGCCTTGGAGGCAACTGAAGCCTTTGGACCGACAGAGAATTCTGGAGGCATGCTCTTGTACAGAAGAGGTTGTTCATTTCTGTAGCAACTCCTCTGTGTCCCTGGGGACACACTCAGATCTTCTAAAGGGTGGCCTGAAGTGGCAGATAGTACCAAGCCCTGTTTATACTGTGCTTCTTTGACTCGTACACTGTCCTGTGTCCATTCTGTTGCTCCTATCAAACATGGTGACCAAAGAGACTTCAGGGAGAAAAGAGTTATTCTGCTTACAACCCCAGGTTACGGTCCAGTCATTGCGAGGAAGCCAAGGCAGGATCTTCCATTAGTCTCAGCACATCCACAATTAAGAACAGAGAGCACTGAGTGCATGCATGCTCACTTGCTTGCTTGTGCTCAGTTTTACGTCTCCACACCTGGAGAGTTTAGGAACCCCTACCTAGGCAGTGAGCAATGTCATTCACACTGCCCTGGGTCATGCTTTGTCAATTAACTTAAGGCAACCAATCAGACATACCCATAGGCCAATCCAATATAGAGACCTCCCACGGTGTGCCACATTGACAATAAATCTAACCAGCACACATACAGGAGAGTTTACAAACGAGGCGCAGCAAGAGATTAACCACAAAACAGAACAACTGATCCAAGGTCTGTGGTAAAATTAGCCAGAACTTGGGAGTTGTTTACTTCTGGTCAGGTAACTGAAACCATGGAAATAGAAAACACTGAGAGGGAGCCATTGTACATTCTGACATCTGTCCTTTGGGGGACCGATGGCATTGGTCAGAAGTCAGAAGAAGAGAGCCGCTGGGCAGTCAGGGCTGGTATTTGCTGGGAGCACTAACAGACCATTCCCGCCTCACTAAAACTCACCCCTCCCTCCCTGAGACCCATTCTAGGCTTCCTGAGGTAATTTACTCCTTAGGGGAAAAGGGAGTGGACCTCGGAGCTCATAAAAAAGCATGCTTTGGTTAGGGCTTCTGAAGGTCGCAGACCAACTCAATAGTGGGGAATTTGACCCCTTAGCTGCTCAAAACCTACACGGTAAACCTCGGCTTCTGTTCTCCTAGCATTCACATTAAGGAACTAAAGCGTGGATGAGTGTTTGATCTTGCATGGAAGACAGTAACTCCTCACGGGTCTATTAAGTCCTCAGCACATAATAAATACGTTTGGATAAGTGTGGAATGACTGTTTCCATAGTTTCCATGCGTGTAGCCTGTTGTATGGGACGTGGTTTCTCACACAGCCATTAATGCTAACTGCTTTAGAGCCTTGTGACATTTCAAAACAAGTCACTCTTCAGAAACAGCTCCATTAGAAACGAGACCCAACCAGGAGACATTCTGAGTCAGTCGGCTCTGGCACTTACCTATTCACAAAATACTCTGGGTGATTTAACATACAGCTAGTGTTGAAAAAACCCCGATTATATTCAACCTTCTAAATATTTATAACAGCTCTGAGAGCAAGATTAAATTTGATACCATAGATTTTTCTACTTTAAATCCTTACGATCCTAATTTTGTCAAACCTTATTAGCATATTTTGAAAGTGCGTTTTCCAACCCACGATTCAAACTAATAACTTCCAAATGGCCACTTGGTGCATTGGGTTTTAGTTTTGGAAGACCACCTCCTCTTCTTGATACTCTTAAGGACTGAATACCTAAGGGGCAAAAACTACCTGAATCGAAGACAATCTATTTACCAAATCATACTCCTGCCCTAGAATCACCCCCAATTAAACCCAACTAAGTAAAAACACCAAGCTCCGTATAACAAAACAAAACAAAAAAAAAACATAGCAGATGGGAATACAGTCCATAAATTTAGGTGTGCTGGAAATGGACTTTATTTTGCTATAATTTAATTTCTATTTCCCATTTTGTTAGGCGACTAAATCTTAGTACTAGTCAATAAAGAGTATTTCCCATCTCTTTCCCAAGGGCTGCAGTGAGTTATTGGAAATTTAAATCATAGGAAGGCATGGGGGCAAGGAGAGAACCTGTCATCTGATCTGAATTCCCACGGCTCCTGCTGGCGTCTACGGAAAGGTCTTCCTTTATGGTCCCTGCTGCCACGTCGTAGTCCATATGGCACTGCAAAGCTGCTGCAGTTGCCACTCATGGCCACGCATCTCCCCAGCAGGAAAGGATGAGCTTGGTGTTCCCTTCCTGCTCTGAGCCAGGGTGAGCTGTGCGTTTCCTCCAGCAAATGCGCTGCTGTAAGAGGCAGCCCTTTCTGCCCTGAGACCTGGCCATGCCCGAGGCTCTGTCCAAGACAGAAGGATGACTTTCTCCTATTACCAGGCCCTCAAATCTGTATGGGTTTGCTGTTTCAAGCCCCCACTGCCAAAGTCTCGGGCATCTGCCCCTTCTTCCTGCATCCTTGGGACTCTTTCCTAATTTCCACCAAGCAAGCCTTGCTCTAACGCAGTCAAGTGTTTTTGCAAATGTGCTACATGATTTATGCACAAGTGTTTTATGGGTTGAACTTTTGAACTAACCATAGAAGCCTCCTTAGGCTACTCTTTTAGGCACCCTTTCTTGTCCCAGAGAGAGACTGGGACACGGAACTGGGAAGAGAAAGTAAAACTTCGCATGATTTAGCCTTAGCTACGCTAATGACCAAAATCTGGACATCGCAGTCCTTAGCGGTTTAAAAAAAAAACCTAAAAACCCTGATGCGGTGTGGCAAATACAAAGAACTGAGTTAGCCAGAAGGTTTTTTTTTTTAAGTTGAATTGTGAAAAAATATGAGATGTTTACTTTAAAAAAAATCATAAATATAAGTAACAAGGTTGGAGTAGAAAGTCTTTCCCTGATGTTTATGTTTATTCTGTATCTTGTTCATGAAATTATTTTCTTCCTGGCTTATAATAATTTTGTTGGAGAAATAATGGCTGTAAACTTTTATGGTTATCTTCTGCAGACTATCACCTTCATCTCAGAGACATGCTTGCTTGGGATGGGAAATCGCATTTACTCCCCATCAGTTTGTGGAAGGAAATTGAATTTGATAGAATGTTTATTGCTAGAAATCAAGTTCACTCACCTAAGCTTGCAATGCACACACCAGCCCTGTGGTCTCCCTAACTTCATTCTGCTGCTCCACTCCACTGAAGGGCCTTGGCTTCATTTAATTAAAGAGCATTAAGCCAGCTACTTAACTATTCCCTATAAGCCTGTTTGGAAAACCAGGAGGACCATCATATAAATAGTTTTAAAGAGATATATAAACAAATTGTATGCTCTATTGGAAAAGGAATGATCAAGGAAAAACTGTTGATGAACACTTCATTTACATTGTGTTTGGTCATGCAAGTTTAGCTGTGCTTCTAATAGATCTTATAACTTCAGAACGATATCACGGGTGGCAACATGGAAGAATCAGAAAAAAAGGTGAGGAATTCGGTTTCTCTAAGATGAAGGACAGATACATTTATGCGTTTGATCCTGCATTAGTACTATCACAGAAGAAAGTTCATTCCTGTGAATGCAGTGGACACGGTTTCTCCATCCACTATGAACAAGGCAGAGACTTGGCTTCTTTCTCTAACTGGACTGCTGGGAAAATGGCGGCTCTTAGTACAAAGGTTTCACAGTGGTTGGCTGGTGTGCCAGCATCTGCTGCAGTTATCATTAGAGCACAGGCCATCTCTGAACCCTTCAAACTCTGCACTTTAGGTACCTGTTAGAATTCTCTAGAATGCTTGTCTTGTTGTGCTGTGGCTGCTCATGTTCAAGTAAATAAACTCCACTCCTCTGGCTAAAAGGATACATTTGTATATTTCCCTGTGAGTAGGTGGCATAATTTTGGAATATTGCTGGTCAGTGTATCTCATTTTGTGAGCCTGGAGGAGGAGGAAGAACAAAATACTCTGTATCTCAACTTTCATTCCACCGTGAGTTACTTCTGCAAGTCCATGTGTCTGTCAGAGATTAAACGAAGTGAACACATGGTTGTGTGGAATCACTATGAAAGACACATTCTCCTGTCTTTCCCTTCTCTGTCTTGTCTTTGCTCCTGAGTCTCTCAGGCCTAAGTCTAAGGTGAGAAGTTTAAAATTTATTATGTTTTCAAATATTTGAAAGCTATGGAAATAACAAAAGTAAGTCTAACCTTTCTACTTCTTATTATACTGCACCTTGGAAACTGGTGTTTAAATTTAATGTTTGGGGAGACAAAGAAGGGATGCATGTGCATGCCTGTATGTGTGCATTGCTTTTTTTTTTTAATGTGAATTTCAGGCGTGCTTAGCTCCCATGATTTTCAATGGCTTTTCTAATTATGCCATTTCACATTCTTTTACGACTACAAAGCTGAGTCCCATGAACTGGGTGTTCTGTTCTGTTTTCTTTTTCAGTATGAAAGGTAATTATAATGTGGTTGGAACTCTTAGGTTTATTTTTTAAACTTGCTGCATCTATAGCATTTTTTTTAAATCCCCAATGAATTAATTTTGCATGATAACTGTCATTGCACGTGTTTATAACATATTTTACTTTTTAAGAATCAGCAACTCCCCTAAGAGACCAGGGAACCATGTGAAAGAGGAGGCAGGAAGATTGTAAAAGTCAGAGGAGATGGAGGACACCAGGACAACAAGGCATCTGAATCAACTAAGCAGGGTTCAGAGACTGAAGTAGCAAGCAGAGGGACTATATGGGTCTGCACCAGGTCTCTGTGTATATATTATAGCTGTTAGCTTATTATTTTTAGGGACTCCTGACTGTGAGAATTAGTGGGTCTCTGACTCTCGTGCCAGCTCTTGGAACTCTTTTCCTCCTGATGAGTTGCCATGTTTAACTTCAATATGATAGTTTTGTTTGCTTGTTTTGGTTTGTTTTTTGAGGCAGGATTTCTCTGTGTAACATCCCTGGCCAGCCTGGAACTCACTCTGTAGATCAGGCTGGCCTTGAATTCACAGAGATCCACCTGCCCCTGCCTCCGGAGTGCTGGGATTAAAGGTGTGTACCACCACCTCCCAGCTCAATATGATAGGTTTTGCTTCGTCTTATTATATTTTATTTTGTCATGTTTGGTTCTATCTCTTAGAAGCCTGTTGTTTTCTCTTTTCAAATAAAAGACAGAAAGAGTAGATCTGGAAGAGAGGGTGAAACTTGGAGGAGTAGAAGGGGGAAACTATGAGAAAAGAAACTATTTTCAATAACAAAGAGGAAAAAAGAATCAGCAAGCTTCCTGTAGCAATATGTCAACTACCAAAAATACCTGAACTGTGCAATTTGCTGGTCTTGTGCAACCATTTATCAGTTACTTCAGGTGCACTTTTTGAGTACCAAAATATATAAGTATCAGAAAGGTCCTAAGAGGTGATGTCCTTGAGACTTTAGCAAGTCTATTTTATCAAAAATTTCCATGGAGTATTAGTAAGACTTTGCAAAAACAAAAACAAAAACAAAAAACAAAAAACAACAACAACAACAACAAAAAACTGTTCTTCTGTTTGGAGGATGGAAGCCAGAATTTATTAAAATTAAAATATAATTTTGAGTTACAGATTATTATTTATAGTCCCTTCCCTGGGATGTTTCAATCTTAGTTACTCAAAGATTCCAACACCAACAAGGAGGTTGCATTATAGCTTTGGGGCCCCATATTCTTTATAAATCCTTATTCTTCAGATAGGTAAAATTATATCTGGATGTTACATTTGTTTACATTATATGTCTATGAATATTTATGAAGGAGATTTGCTTTATAAGCCACTTCAAAGATTTGTCTTGTTTCTGTTGACTTGCAACATTGATTTGCATTGCTTTTAAACTGAAGTCTGGATATAATGTTCACAACATAACTATGGTCTCCATATGGGTTGAGTCAAGCAGGCACTAGAAAAATAATTAAGTCCTCTGGAACATTCTACCTTCAAAGGGTTAAAATAGGCTGCTTGGTGTAAGATATTTAGCATTTTGCTTGGCAGTCTGCTGATCCTCGGTGAAGTTAGTTATTGTTTTGGTAACTATAAGGGCTCCTACTATTTGGGGATTTATATCTTTCTCTTGAGTAGTGGGAGCACTTTGTAGATGACATGCCAATTAATCTAGCAAGGTAGAGTTAAAAGGAGTAAACCAAGCTCCACCTCTTCTTTGTGAGGGCAATGGTGACACGGGGAATTAAATGACTTACCCACATCCTCCGAGGAAAGTGGCAGGTCTAGGACACACTCTCTGTCACACTTCCAGTCGTTGTGACATCCACCAGCTCCAGGTCAGATCTCTCAGGCAGGTGACTCCGAGAAAGCCCCGGTCTCTCCAGCACCTTTTGTAATATCTGCAAACACCGGGGAAGACAAACGTTGGCAGGAGAAACTCAAGGAAGAGTGAGAAGTCTCACAAGGCCAGAGGAAGCTCTGCGTCATTTGAGACTCAATTTTACAGACTGAGTTGAAGTTCAAACCTTTGGAAAGAATCCTCTCCCCCCACCCCCGTGTGTGTGTGTGTGTGTGTGTGTGTGTGTGTGTGTGTGTGTGTGTGTGTGTGTGTGTGTGTGGTGTATATAGGTCGGTCACTTTCGACCTTTCTTTGGAGAGAAGCTCTCTCACTGAGCCTGGAGCTCATCTTTTGGCTGGAGTGGCTGGCAAAGATCTTTGGGGATCTTACCTGTTCCTGCCACTGAGGCACATGGATGCTGGAGATTCAGGTCTTCATGCTTGTCCAGGGGACACTTTACTGACTGGGCACCCTTCCCTGCCCCTCAAGTCTTTACTATTATTTTGAAATTAGTAATATATGGATGAGAGCTTAAAATATTTTGTCTTGGTTTTCAAAGAAAATTTACATAGGAAGGGAAGTAAATTCACTTAGAAATAAGTTTTAATTATTCTTTTATAATTTCATATATATCTATGAAATGTGTCTTGATAAATATCTACCCACAACTTCCCCTATCAAACTACAAGACATCATCAACACTTTCTTCTCTTATCTTCTTCATAACCTCTTCTTTTTGTTTGTTTGTTTGACCCACTGAGTACAGTTAGCACTGCCTTCATGAACACAGCAAAGATACATACCCCAAAGAAATAGCTCTTCAGATAGGTGTGAAATATGATGAATTTTCCCCTGAATCCAAGCTGAACTTATTGTCTGGATTGATTGTGTGTAGACATTCAAACAACTGTGGCTGCTGTGAGCTCACAAGTACAATGGTTGTGTTGTGCCCAGTTCTCCATGCTCTGACCTTTACATTATTTCTGCTCCTATTTCATGATGGTCCCTGAGCCTTGGGGAGAGGGTGATACAGATATCTGTCTATGGCCAAGCACTCAGCAGTAGATTCTTATCAACACCCTGTCCAGTTATAAGTCCCTGACTGACTTCTGTCTACGCACAAAGAAGCTTCTCTGACCAAGGTTGAGAACAACGCTGTGGTGGTTTGAATAGGAGTGTCCCCATGGACTCATGTGTGTGAGTGCTTGTCCCCACAGGGTGTGGCACTAGTAGGAGGTACGAGCTTATTGGAGTAGGTGTGGCCTTGTTGGAGGAAGTGTGTCACTGTGGAGGTGGGCTTTAAGGTCAACCCATGCCCAGTGTGGCAGTTTCTCCCTGTTGCCTGCAGATGAAGATGTAGAACTCTCAGTTCCTTCTCCAGCACTATGTCTGCCTGCATGCTGCCATGTTTCCCGCCATGATGATAATGGACTAAACCTCAGAAGCTATAAGCCATCCCCAATTAAATGTTTCCTTTATAAGAGTTACTGAGGTCACAGTGTCTCTTCACAGTAATTGAAACGCTAAGACAAACACCAATATATGGATATAAACTTAAGTATTTAGAAGACAGCTTGATCATCAGCCATCAGCGTTTAGCTAAACAATGGTAGCAGATCTCTCTGTACCTCTAGAGCCTACGACTTCTCCATCCCTGGGCTCTTGATCAGATTTATGGTAATAGGAAGGAATTGCCTCCTGTGGAGAAAGCCCGAAATCTAACTAGAGAGTGGTCTTAGCAATCATGTTGCTATTGCACCCCAAGCACATCTTGTCTGCCAGATTGGTATTGAAGCTCCTAGGTATACCCTCTTGGTAGCTCCATTGATGGTTTTAATCTGTTTACTAACAGAGGACTATGTAAACTGTCCATCAGGGAGGGAATTTCTAGGTCAGTTTCAATTTGGTTCTTCCATGTCCTACAACCAAGGCCTACAGTATCTTTAGCAATAAATCTTACTATGTAGTTATGGTAGGTAATGAAGAGCAAAGGCAATAGTTTATGGTGTCCGGGGAGCCTTTAGTGTCTCCTTGACCAATAACTCAACAGGAAGTATATCACACCTGACACCAAGATTTTTGTTTAATAATCCCTGTGTGACAGCTACTATTACCTCAGCTTGATTGGATCTGGAATGAATGAAAACACAAGAGATGGGTACATCTGTAAAGTTCTTAAGCAGATTATGTGAAGAAGGAAGATACACTCTAAATGTGGACAGATGACACCTTCTCTTGGTAGCCCAGCTAAAAGGACATGGAGCAAATCAAGTTTTGTATTTTGCCTACTTTCCTTCACTCTATTGGCAAGTTCATCTACTCTGTTGCTGCTGCATCCCACCACTGATTTAGAACCAGCTTCTTTGGGCTTCCATTGTAGTGTGGAGGCCAGTAGCTCTCCAGGAATCAATCCTGCAGGACTTCACTGCCAGATTGGTACCACTGAGACACCTAGCAACGTGTATACACATACACATATGTGTATGTATTCGTTTTGTCGTTTCTCTTCCCTGACAAATACACCATGTCTTCTGTATTAGTCACATATTTAAGGTAGTTCCATTCAAATTCTTAAATAAATAAATATTTTATACCATATAACTATATTAATATTTTATTATATATAGCTTATTGAGTAGTGAGTTTCCATAAGGTTATTTTATTCATTCTTAGTTTAGATTAACCCATCACCATTCCATCTTTTCCCCCATTCCCCTGATCCCATGTACACACTTACACATTTAACACCCAGTATTTCTGATACTTTCAAATTATATGTTCTACTCGCCCTTCTTCCCTTGATCCCCAACCCATCATACATCCTTTCTAGCTTCCTGACCTCTACAGACACTCCAAATTAAACTCCATCTAAAAATCCAAAGCCAGATGCACATATGGGCGAGAGCACACAGTAGGAGTCTTCCTGGGTCCAGGTGACCTCACTTAGTATAAATTTTCAAGTTCCATCAATTTCCTATACACCTCACAATTTCATTTTGTGGCCAAATAAAATTCCACTGCATGTATGTGACACATTTGTATTATCTGTTCATCATGAAAGACGTTCGGGCTGAATTCTGCTTCCTAGATGCCGCGAATAAAGCAGCAACGAACAATGAACGGATGCGTTAGGATCTCTAGAGCAGGATTTGGAGTCTCTTTGGTATAATCCCAGGAATGGTGTAACTCAGTCACATGGTAGTTCTAAGTTTTAGCTTTTTAGAGAAGCCTCCATGCTCCTTCAGTAGGGGCTTCACCAGTCTATGACTCATGCCAATAGTGCGGACACGTTCCTTCTGCTTGCATTTGCTCTCATTTGATGGCAGCTGTCCTAACCAGGGTGAGATGCAATCTTAGAGTAGTTTTAAGTTGCATTTCCTAGCTGGCTAATGATATTGAAATTTTTCAAACATTTATTAGCCATTTGTATTTCTTTTTCTTTCTTTCTTTCTTTCTTTCTTTCTTTCTTTCTTTCTTTCTTTTTTTCTTGAGAAATGCCATAGCCCACTTTATTCATTGGGTTGCTTTATTGATGTTTAGTCTCAAATGGTCTTTGTATGTTCTAGGTACTAATCCTCTGGTAGGTAGACAATAGACAAAAATTTCATTCCCTCTGTATGTCATCTTTTCACTTTTTGCTTCACAGGAGCTATTTAATTTCATGAGTTCCCAGTTTTCCAATGTTGGCCTTGTCTTCCAAGCACTCAGAGTTCTATTCAAAAAGTTCTTTTCTTTTTTTTTTCTTTTTTTTTTTTTTTGGTTTTTTTTTTTTTTTTTTTTTTTTTTTGTGGGGGTTTTTTTTTTTTTTTTTTTTTTTTTTTTTTTTTTTTTTTTTTTTTTTTTTTTTTTTTTTTTTTTTTTTTTGTTTTTTGAGACGGGGCTTTTTTTTTTTTTTCTTATTCTTGCATCTTGAATGTGGAATGCTCTCTACATTTTTTTCTAGCAGTTTTAGAATCCCAGGTCTTGCACTGAGGTCCTTGATCCATTTGGAGTTGCTTTTGCACAGAGTGAGATATAAAGATTCAGAGTCACTATTCAATACTTAGATACCCAGTTTCCCCAGCTCTTTCCCTGAATATGCGACTTTTCCTCCAATGTGTATTCTTGGCATCTTTGCCAAAAATCAGATGGCTTTAGTTGTGTGGCTTTGTGTCTGGATCCTCTATTTTGTCTCTCTGAAGTACAGTCTATTTTTGTGCCCGTACCTTGCTGTTTGTATTACTTTGACTCTGCAGGAAACTTGAAATCAGGTGAGGTGATACTACCATCAGTATCCTTTTTGGTCAGGGATGCTTTAGATACCTGGGTTCTTTTGTGCTTTCATATGAATTTTAAGATTTTTTTCTATTTCTGTGAATAATGTCACTGGAATTTTGATTGAGATTGCACCAAATCTGTAGATTGCTTTTGATAAGATGGCCATTTTCACAGTAACAAACCTTCTGATCCTTGAGCATGGGAAGTCTTTCCATCGTCTGGTGTATTCCTCAAATTCTCTTTTCAGTGTTTTAAAGGTTTAATTGTAGAGGTCCTTCACATTCTTGGTCAGGTTGATTCCAAAGGCTTCTGTTGTTGCTGTTGTTTTTGTTTGCTTCTTTCTTTCTCTTGCTATTGTGAATGGAATTGTTTTCTTGTTTGTTTTTCCCACTAGGTTTGTCACTGGCATGTAAGAAGGCTATTGATTTTTGTGTGTTGAGTTTATATCCTGCCACTCCATCAGTTGTAAGAGTTTTTTAAATTAATGTTTAGGGTCTAGGGTATAGATTGATATCATCCATAAATAGAGATACTTTGACTTTTTCATTTCTGTTCTTCTCCTTTTTTTTTTTCTTCTTTTTTGGCTTTTCCAGACAGGGTTTCTCTGTGCAGCCCTGGCTGTCTTAGAACCAGCTCTGTAGACCAGGCTGTCCTTGAACTCACAGAAATCCACCTACTTCTGCTTCCTAAGTGCTAGGATTAAAGGCGTGCACCACCACTGCCCAGCTTCCTTTCTTTTCTTATTCCTTTTATTTGCCCCTCTTGTCTTACTGTGCTAAGACTTCTGGCGGCATAATTAGTAAGAATAGAGAAAATAGATCCTTGTATCCTGTTCCTCATTTTCTTGGAAATGCTTTGAGTTTTTACCCATTAGGATAATATTGGCTAGAGGTTTGTCATATAATGACTTCATTATGTTGAGAAATGTTCCTACTCTTCCAAGCTTCTTCCAGACTTTTATCAAGGGAGATGTAGGCTCTTCTCAAGCTATGAGATTTCTGTCCTTGAATCCATTTGTTGAGTTCCTCTTTCCTTGTTTCAGTCACCTGCTTCTGTTCTTGATCAGGTGCTCATTTCCTTCCACAGTTTCTATGAACATACTCATACTCCTTTATTTGAGTTCTTTGTCTATGGTTTAATCTAACTCACTCTCATCAGATACCATTAATTTGGTAATGATACATGTTGGAGGAGTTGTATTGTACTGGTTCTTTGTATGCACATAGTGTTATTTTACTGTTTCTTAAAAAATTATCTATAATCTTTCAATTGAAGTATTCACAATCATAAGTGGGACTTGAAAGTGGTAGAGTTATATGTGTACTGTGGAAAATAATTTCTCAGTCCACGGGCTCAGGGTACCTAGTGTAAGCTCTATATTATTCCCTAAGTAGAATGTTCAATGTAACTGCAAGTATAGCTATTTGATATTACCACTATGTAAAATGTCATACAAGTCAATTATTAACAGTGATCCCTTTGACTTCAATAATTACTGGAGGATTAATGACCAAGAATAGTCCAAAGGATATTCAGCTTTTAGCTAATATTATTAGGAGTGGGAAGGAAGAAGGTGGGTAAGAATAAAAATTAAGTGTTAGATCAACTTTTAAAAGAAAAAAAAGGGAAGAGTTAAGTAGCTGGAGAAGAAAGTTGTAATTCTTTTAGGGTCCTCAGACATTAGAGATTGCTAAATCTATGAGAGTCTGCAGCTAAGAAGAAAAGGGGGAGGGGATAAGGATGAGAGAAAGAAGAAAATACATTGGAATAAGAGGAGAAATATGAGCTGTAACCTGCTTTATGTAACCCGAGTGGAGAAATGTAAACAATGGTCCTAAAACCTAAATGAGCAGCAAATACATAAACAAAAGCAAAGCTGTCATGAGACACATACGCAAGAATGTAAGCTAAATACTGGAAAATAAGAAGTGAAAAGCATACTTTGGGAATGTGTCGCTGATACAGCTGGGCTGCATTAAAGACGAAGGTCTAAGGTCCTTCGACTCCAGCACCCTTACTGCTGTGTGTGGGGGGAGCCACTGGTCTCTTAAGCCTCCACGCTCCGTGAGGTTCTGGCTCTGGCATGCGGGGAAGGGAAGGTTGTAAATTCCTAACAGATTGTTCCCTCAGATCCTGTATTCCACACTGGACTATTCTGGACCTGTGGGTCTCGTGCACGGCTTTTTCGATTTTTTTGTTTTTGTTTTGAGATGGGATCTTCCTGTGTAGCTCTGGGTGGGTGGGAGCTCCCAGTGTAGTTCCGGCGGGCCTCCAACTCACAGAGATCCAATTGCTCCAATTGCTTCTGCTTCTTGAGCGCTTGTGCGAGCGCACCTGGCTGCCATTTTGCTTTTTTAAGATAGGGTTTCCACTCTGTGATGGAGACTAGCAGCGACTTAGCCTCACTCCTGCAACTGGAACCAAATTTACTTTCATTCAAAAACCATCCATGAGCCTTGTTTTGGGACAATAATTTCCTGATGAAGTCACACGATAGATTTCCTGATAGAATTTCTTACAAGCAATAGGCAGAACCTCCCAGCAGTCCATTGACACCAGGAGACCATATGATAATTGGTAAATTTCTTGTCTGATGCTCTGTAATGATTTAGAAGCCAAATCACTACTGCTAACTTTTTCTGTTTGACGAACTGTCCACACATAACAGAGAAACTTACATTTCCTATTATTTCCTTCCATTTGGAAAAACTTTGGTATAAATGTAAAAATAATGACTGTCACAAAATCTGACACAAGAAGTCTGGCCTTATTTCATATTTTAAGGGCATATCCTAGATTTCCTATGCTCCATTAGGTTCCAATTTCTGCCACCAATATTGTGCTTGGGAGGCCTCATTATTGCAGAAGTGGCTGTTGGGTCTCCTTTGAATCTGGGTTCTATGAATCTTTCTAATCAGTTATTTTGACACTGCAAATATTAGAAGCCCTGCATATCAAAGGGAACTCAATGTTTTCTTTTAAGCTCTGTCTTTTTGGGTTGTTAGAAGTAGCCACAAATGGCTTATTATTTTATAGTCTACCTTTCCATCTGTTTCTTCACAGTTAATGTGGAATCTTTATGAACTACTGCTGATCCCTTTTCCATCTAGATTGCTGATTAAGCAAGCTTGTTGGTTCATACACTACTTTTGGATCCTTTAATAAAACAAAAATTACAAACAGGTCTGACCAAAAAAAAAATTGCTTGGAATCAATACTGTTGAAACAAGCCCAGACTGAAGTCATTACAAAATGTTCTAAACAGTCTGCACTTGCAGGGGAGAATAGAGGTGGCTTAATTTTCCATCAGCAGACACTTACCAAGGGCTTATTATTCACAAAATTCAGAAAAATTAAGACTATGCCCCTGGTCTGAGCATTTCAAAGGAGGGTCAATGAAGTGAGAGGCCTTCAGAGGCAGTGCAGGTTCATGTGTATGCCTAGAATCCCAGCACCAGGGAGGCTGAGGCAGGAGGATGTGAGTTCAGTGCCACCTTGGCCTTCCTACTCTTTCTCTGCCCCACATCTGCAACTACCAAATGTAGATCCAAGACTTCTACTCAGACTTAAGAGAATCAGGACACTGGGGCTGGAGCCCAGAAACCTACATTTCTTTATCCTTTTGTGTGTGTGTGTGTGTGTGTGTGTGTGTTGTATATATACATATGTGTGCACATATGCTTGCCTAAATGTGGACACAGAAGCCAGAAGAGGACTTTGGGTGTCTCCACCATACTTCCTTGAGACAGCATCTCTCAGTGTTTTAGGCTGGCAGCCATCAAGTCCTAGGTATCCTCTTGTCTCTGTCCCCTACAATACTGGAGATACAGGTGTGGGAAGTTACACCTGGTTTTTTTTTGGTGGGAGCTGAAGATTTGAACTCAGGTCTTCACGCTTGCACAGCAAATGTTCCCCCTGAGCGATGTCCTGAGCCCCAGGAACCTACATTGCACCATTCACCGACACACATTATTACCATACATCAGGGTGGTTCAGTCATAGATTCATATATTGCAGACATGGAAACAGACTCACAGGCTTATAATAAGTCTATAAATCCAGACAAGTAAACTGGGTTCAATGAAATAGAAGGTTTTTTTCCCATTACAGATTGACTAAAAGAAGAAGAAACATAGCTCGACGCAAATTCCTCCTGTGGAGTGCGGAAAGGTGAGATCTTGTCCGGGTGTGTGCACACCATTGCACAATCAAGGTTCAGCAGATTCTGGGAAGTGAAGTATTGCCGCCCAAGGAGGGACATCAGCTTTTAGAATCCTAGCCAAAGAACCTGAGCTAACTGCTCTCCCTGATTCCATTTTCTATCAATAGTATCAGCAGCTCCGGGCTCTAGGCTAAAGTTTCGTGTAACCAAAATCGTATTTTTTTCCCAGTTCACATCCATGGAAATAAAAGAACCAAAAAAAAAAAATGGAAAAGAATAGCAACCGGCTGTGTGTAATACTGGCCCAGGGGTACCATGGGCTAGGGAGATGTAAACCTGGCTTCTTTATTCACTCGTCATTGGTCATTGTCTGATACTTGTTGATGCAATAAATCTTCCAAGAATCAGATTTATGGCCCAGTCTAGAAGTTCTTGATGCTCTCACCTCGGAGACTTACAGTGTTTCAAACACTTGCCTAATGGGGTAGACAGGGTAGAGGAGCCAAGCCTAGAGTCCCTGGACCCTCAAGCCTTTCCTATGATCAGGTTAGGATCTAAGTGATCTCTGTCACAGGGGTGAAGGGAGCAAACTTAGGATCAGATCTGTCACCTCAGATGCGTCATTCAGTACCCTCTGTTTTGGAGCTCACTTTGCCCACTTGGGGAGGACTCTCTTCATGGTCAAACTGGGATCCCACCAATCCTACAGAGTCAGTGCCAGCTCTATCTGTCACTTGCAAAATGTCACATCCACACCTGACTTACAAAAGGACTCAGTGGTTATAGTGACTTTATTTTATTTCAGAAAATCTTTGGGGTATTGGCTTGAACTTTGCCCCAACCAACTGTTGTTTTCCATTTGTGAAAGCAGAAAAATCACATTTTCAGAAGGCTCTGGAAAACTAGTTTCTCCCTTTAGGATCTTCGGTCTTAGAGGAATGCCATGATAGAGGGGTCATTCCTTAGGTCAATTGTAATGACTTAAAATTTAGTACAGCATTGTTTGCGGCAATGTACTTAGCTTGTTTGATGCCTGGGTGTAGTCAAAGTTTAGGTAAAAAAGAAACCTATCTCTGGCACCTCCTACAGGGAAAAGCAGAGATATTTATTCAATGTGGACACAGTGAGAAGACAGATAGAGCTGGCCAGTGACCTCTTGGCATTCATTCAGTCTTTTCAGTCTCTAAATCTGAAGCACCTTGTGAACCCTGTAAACACAGTAGGTACTTTAATAACCATAGCTGAACTATGGATGCTAAGTGATGCTTCATTTTCTTATGTTCGTTATTTTCAAAATGTCCAGGGCCATGTGTATTACCTAGATTTTACAATCGAGCTTTGCAAAGCAGTTTAGCTTGTCCAACGTCACACAGCTATTGGGTAGCAGGAATGAGACTCGAACCTGGGTCTCTCTGGTTCTTGTGCATTCCACACACAGCCACGCACAGCTGTACCTCTGACTTTAGATTGATGATGCATAATTAAAGAAGTACCCTTCGCGGGCCCTATTCAAGCTTGTTTTCATCCTGAATGCAAGTTGGGAAAAAAACTGTTGGCATTGGCCACGGTCACATTCATTAGGCGCCTTAAAGCCATCTGCAGTTCTATTGATATTCATCGTCCCTACTAAATCATTTACAGCATCAGGAAATTAGTCTAGAATGGCACTCGCTTTCTGAGAAAGGAACCAGGAAAATCCAGAGAGGCTAGAAGCTGAGCCCTAATGGGAGGGGAATAAGCAGCTGGCAACTGCTCCAGGCCCAACTGCCAGGAGGATAGGGGAGCCACTGTCATCCGTAGGTCGAAGATATACAAACCCAGCCACGGTGGGATTTTCATTCATATGGCAACACAATCCAGGACTTGGCAAGTCACTGAGCCCACACAGCCAACCATCTGTTTCAAAGCCTCTTGCATTTTCCCATTCATGTAGCCATTTAATCTGCCGTTGGCACGTTTGAGAGTAAAGTTCTGGAGGCTTGCTGAGAAATTCGTGTCTTAGAGAGGCCCTGACTGAGATAAACTCGGGCTTTGCTTACCCAGCCGGCTGTCAGAAGTGCACCAAGCTCCCCGCTCCCTTTTCTAATTCAGAAGTTATTCCCACCCTAGACACCAGGGGGAGCCCCACAAAAATTCCTAATTCTCAGGAGCTGCAGAGGTGCTGGATTCGCCCTTTTGGTGGGTGGAAGTATGTGAACTTTTTCTGGCTTTGAATGAAAGTGGTACAGATACAGGGAAATCCATCTGAATGGCTGAGCTGTGTGACACCATCTCTAGATGGACTGAAGAATTCAGGAGCCAATGTAAGACTGGAAACTCACCACAGAGTGTATTTTGTAGATCCACCCAACATCTCCAGCCTCTGCCTCTGCCTGTGGACCAATCCCAGGGACTTACATTTGCCCGGCAAGCACGCTACACCAAGTTGAAACCCTTCAACTAAGCATCTTTTATCATTAAAAAAAAAGTCTCAAAAGCATATATCTGTGTGTGTTCGGGCCCCTTGAAATGCTCTGGTACAAATCCCCCAAACACTCATGCTTCCTACATAATCATGTCTCAGGAAAGTTGACCGTTTGGAAATTTTCTGGTGTCAGTGGTTCAAGACCGCCTCCCCCCCATGACATTTGAACCTTAAACAAAATTTAGAGCTGGCTCAGTGAGTCAGAGTCTAGTCAACTGTATCAGCAAAAACAAACAACCCAGGTGAGTCTGATCTGGCCAGCTGAGCTGCAGAGTTCCAGGTCAGCAGCTGCACCATGCCCTAAGTTAGTAGGTCATCAGTACCAGTAGGACCACACCAAAACAAAGAGTAACTGAATTCTTTTCAAAAGATATTGATGTTTAAACCTGTGTTTTCCAGAACTGCCTGATTTTACATATTGTCTTGTCATTGGTTCTTAAGCTTGACTGACTGCCATCACTAGCACACTCCTCAAAAGCCCCAGGACTTAGGTGTTGTCTCAGTGACAGCTTTAACTGGTCTAGGATGCACCCTGGGTACCAGATAGTCCCCTACCTAAAAGGATTTAACTTGTGACTTCACTCTAGGACCACCAACGCGTGTTTAGTAGCACCTGTACTGGATTTTTCCTGGGCTGGCAATAAGTGTTTTGATACTGTCATGTGACCGAAGGCAGAAGCAGCCACCAAACAGCCATGGCAACACAGGGGAGGACATCTGCCACTCTCTAATGGGCTGTGCTGCTGGGCTAGGCTGTCAGAGTTAGGCACAGTGCACACATTTTAAAGTGTACAATATTCTCAGTTTGTAGTAGGTTTGTCAGTTGTGACCCCATTGTCAGCTGAGGAGCTTCTATCTGTATTCCACAGCCTCCCTAGTGGCTCAATTATGCAGCCAAGTGTGAGAATGTTTGTGGAGGGGGGCCTGTCAGAAGCATAGATACCCAGGTCCAAGCTAGACCCACTGGATCAGTATTTCCATAGAAGATCCAGGTAGCTAAATTGTTTTTTTTGTGTGTGTGTGTGTATGTGTGTGTGTGTGTGTGTGTGTGTGTGAGAGAGAGAGAGAGAGAGAGAGAGAGAGAGAGAGAGATGGCTTATGCGCACATTTGTTCAAATGTGTATAGGTGCCCATGTGTGCAGGTGCATGTGCACATACATGTCCAAGTATGCAGAGGACCATAGTTGATGGCAGGTGTCCTCCTTGATGACTCTACATTTTATTTTTTGAGGCAGAATCTCTCCATGAACCCAGAGCTCCCTGATCCTGGAGGCTCTAGCCAACCGGCTTGTTCTTGGTGATTCTATTTCCTGAGTGGCGGGGCTGACAGGAGGCCACCACACCTGCCGAGCGTTCCTGAGGGCACTGAGGTTGCAAGGACCCACCGCCCATGCTGCAAGCACTTTATCCACTGAGCTATCTACCGACCTCATGGCTGATGTAAAAAATCTGTGCTGCAAGTGTTCCACGAACTGAACTGAAAGACCTTCCCATTCCTTTGTCTCAAGAGACTGTAATTTTTCTCTGTCCCCATGGCATGAGGAGAACAGTCATTTTGCTGGAGTTGCGTGTGGCTGAGGAGGCTGTGGCTGGTCTGGGGCCCAGTCCAGGCTCCCTTCCCCCACCCCCACCCATCTATGCATGTGGCCGGGTCGGTAAATCACTTTTGGTCTGTGGTCCGTATTCAGGAAGTGTTCTGACTGCTTACTCATGTAATGATGGAGTGGAGGAAAGGTCTAATTTTGGAACGATGGCGGCTTGGCCCGCAGCACGCTCCCCAGGAGTCTGAATTTCCTCAGTGCAGGGGCCTCCCTGCTCTGGCAGCTGCTCACCACAATCCTACAGACAGTCTGAAGCGTTCTAGCCATGGCAAGCGACTGGTGTGATCTGCCCAAAAGTATGGTTGGCTAGCCTTGTTCATGGCAATCTTTGTAGACCGCTCTTGAAAATCAAGAGAAAGGCAAGGCAAAGAGACGGGGCTTAGCAGGTCTGGGCTATTGAATCAATTAGTGAGGCTTACCCCATCCCCTGTGGTTTACAGGCCGCCTGAGCAAAAAGCGTTTGTGAGGGCTGCTATTACACAGACTACATTATCCCAGAGTGTGTGTTATCACCCAGGTTTTACTGCCACAATAAATTCAGGGAATGGAATTAACATGTGTAAGATGCCATACCCAGCACCAGGCCCTGATTGCATTATTTCAGGTAATTTATTCAGCAGCTCCAGATATCATTAACCCCATTTTACATAAGAGCAAACTGAGACTCAGCTCCTCCAGCATCACACAGGGCAGTAGAAGGGAGAAGCCAACAGCACTCTTGCCCCTCTACGTTTACTCCACCCAGTGGAGCTGGGGATGTGGGATCCATTTCCTCCAGAGTCAGCTCTTATATTCAGGTTTGAAAGATGACAGCCCATGGGGGGGGTTCAGGATATCTCCCTAGAAGACAGTTCTAGCCCCTGTTATGAGCACAAAATGATGCTTCTGCCCACCCAGAGTTCCTGGCCTGGAAGGTTGGTCTGTTGATTACCTGTCTTACTACTGTGACAGAATACCTTATACAGGAGATTAAGGAAGGGAGGGTTTTTATTTGGCGAACCGTTGGAAGGTATGGGGAAGTAACGGCGGCAGGAGCCTGGAGCAGCTGGTCGCAATGAGGAAGCAAAGGGAGCTGAATGCTGGGGCTTGGCCTGATTGTTCCTTTTTATCCAGCTCAGGACCCCTAACCAAGGAATCATGCCACTCACTCCAAGTCTTTCCGTCCCAATTAGCAGAATCTAAAAAATCCCTCATGTGACACACCCGAGGTCTGTTTCTAGAGGGATTCTAAATCCTGCCAAGCTGGCAATCCAAATCAGCCATCACCACTGGCAAGCAGATGCTGACACTGAGCCCTCCTCCCAGGAGTGCCCGCCTGTCTGCAAAGAGCAGGGCTTTCCATTTCTGGATCTCTGCCTCACCTCGGAGAGAGCGAGAGAGCAGGGGTATCGATCCTCTCAGCTCCAATACATCCCTGACTGAGGGATGCTTGGGAAAAGGAGGACTAATTCCCATGAGACCCCTCTCCCCACGAAAGGACCCTCTGAGATGTCCGTATTTGCCGTGCTCTGGGTAGGACTTTTACCATCCAGTCATGCTGATGCTGCTGCCTTGCTGGCATCTGGTGCTTGGTTTGTGTGGTTTGGATGAACTGGATGAGGGAGAGGATGGGGTGGCTAGAAGGATGAGCAGACACGGTCAGTCTGGACCAGGCCTTTGATTCTGCAGGAACCAGGGTCTGGGGTGATTGGAGAGATAAAACACAGAATTTCAAGCTAACCTGATTTCAGATGAACTAGGAGTAACTTTTAATAAGAAGTTATTGGCACTTAGGTACCTTGTCTGGGGTGGCTGAAGGAGGTGACTGTGGTCTCCAGCATACTGAACTCTGGCTTGGAGGGTAGAAGTCTTAAGGCGAGAGGAGCATGCTTGTCCAGTTATATGAGCAGCCCTAGGAATGTACATACCAGAGGAGGAAAGATATTGGCTTTGGGAAAGAGGAAAAGTTGTCCTCAGCATTGGAAAACATGTTGGGCTGCTTGTTGGCCCATCAGAACTTATATCCGACTATCTCCTTTCTCCCACTTGTGAGGCTCTTCCTAATAGTCCCAGCAGGCTTATCCCTATTTTATGGATGCTTGAAATAAAAGTCTCCTAGGAGCTTTTCTATGATTGCAGAAGGACAGGCATCCAACTCCAGATTTCTGGATGCAGATGGCAGGCCGGACTCTTGTCCCATCGCTGTCTTCGGGAAAGGTCAGAGATTATTCAAATCATGCACATAACACCAAAGCTTGGCTCAGTTACTGTGAATCTTGGTAATATAAACAAAACTGGACTGGAGACAGGTTTGACCCACTAATAGACTATTGTCTAGACCAAATCTGTAAATACAAGAATATAGGCGCTGTATTTCCCATACCGGTAAGCAACACGCAATCCTTTGAAGACACTGCCTTTGTAGGGAAGACTCCCTACATGTAAACATGGAGTGCAGGACCAACATACTCTTTACAGGTCCCTATTAAAATAAGACCTTCCCTCAAGGCTCTTTTCTACCTGTGAATTCTAGCAGGGAAAGGTAGAAGGGCCAAGGCCAGAGAGCTGCTCCTGGGAAAGCCTCCTTTGGCGTCTGGGGGACATGGAAGGGGCACGTCTTCCTGTGGAGTGGAAGCCTCTTGCTTGAGGGTCATCCGGCAGTGCAAGGGCAGAAGGACTGAGGTTATGATTGCTGCCTTGTGCCATGAGAGAAGCCGAGGAAGGTAAAGAACTATGGTTAGACTCTGCCCAAGACAAGAAAGGAGGCATTGTCGGAGCGCGTGTGTTTCTGACTCTGCTACGTCAGGGCTCTGCGGTTTTGCCTTTGGAGGTTGTGCCAGACAGTTTAGTGCCAACCTGACTCAGCTAGAGGCCTTTTAGATGAGGGAAGCTCAGCTGAGAAAAGGCCTTTACCAGATCAGCTTGTGAGCAAGCCTGTGGTGTATTTTCTTGACAGGACTACAACGCTATAAAATGGAAGGAACCCTTTCCTCCCCAGGTTGTTTCTGGTCATGGTGTCATCACTGTAGTAGAAACCCCAACTAAGACAGAGACGAAAGGAGCAGGGGAGACTGACATGCGCAGGGGGCACTCTGGCAGTCCTTGCTCTGGCTAGTTAGGTAGGGACAGATGCTTCTAGGAAGGCAAGGGGTGCCCAAGGACAAAAGGAAAGCCCCTTGCACAGCATGAGCCTGTGAGGAAGAAGCAGAAATGCTAGTTTGGAGGAGCAGCTGGAATGTTCGGTTCCAACCAGCGTTACTCACCTAGGAATTCCGAAGGCCTGGCTGCGTTTAACACAGGAGATTGTTCCTGAATCCTGGACAAACTGATGAGCTCAACAAACCTGATGTCAAAAGAGATTTCGTAACAATTCATATGACCCTAAACCCAATTCTGAAATTAACCAACCAGTCAATGATACGGTGCCTAATGGGGACAGGGGCAGCCCCGTGTCAGGTATTGATGAATTCAGAGAGTCACTTCGTATCAGAGAAGCATGAGTCATGAGCTCAGCCTTCCAAGAAGGTTCGTGAAGGGGGAGCCTGGGGAGGGCGAATGCAATTATCTAAAGCAATGGCAGCTTCAATAAAGGACGACAAGCGGACAGCCAACGAAAGAGATACCGGAGCATCTGATTAAGACCCTGGAGGTAAAAACAATAGCGATCACTCTTTAGCTTCCTCCAGGGGACTTAGACTGGGCAGTGTCTGCTCCACTCAGTCTCCTCTCTGAGGAGCACGTGGGAAGCTCACCGCGAAAGAAGCCTTGCTGACTTTTAATTTTTTAAATATGTAATTATTTAATTTAATATACAGTATGTATATGTACATGTGTGGGCAGGCATATGCCATGGCATGGCATGTGGGCCTCAGAGGACAACTTGCAATTCTCTTCTTCTACCATATGGGTCCTGGGAATGGAACGTAGGCCCTCAGGTTTGGCATCAAGTCTTCACGCACTGAGCCATCCTACCGGGCTTGTTGCTGAACTTAAATCAGTGTCAGGCTTGTACAAAGCACAGGTATTGTTCAAAGTCGTGACATTAAAATCTAAAGAGACTAGTTTTGCAAGTCAGATGAGATGTTTATCCTATAGTAGGACACACACACACACCCTAGTGCTTTTCTTTCTAGAGCTTATTCCCAGCAAGGCTGGTGACAGCTTCTAGCTCCATATAAGCACCATTGAGGGGGAGAGGTAAACAAAACTGAGATCTCTGTTCTCCACCCCACTTCCAATCTGATGCTCAGAATAGGTTTGTTTTGAGGATCAAATCACATCTCCCTCAAGGTCTGTGACCTACAGCTTAGAGTTCTATAGAGGGCCTCAGTTCTTGGGCACGTGGTTGCCGCTTCCTTGTCTGCCTGACAGGAAAAGACACCCATCAGTTCACAGTCTGCAGTACGAGCAAGGCACACTGGGAACCTGGAGAACCGGGAAGTCTGGGAAGAGACTTGTGACCTCAGGTTTGTTGGTGATTCGGGGGGATGGGCCCAGCTTCCAGTACAGCTCTGGCCAGGAGACTAAACTAGGGGTCTGTGACAAAGTCTGGTGGGGAGGACGGCAGGATATTCATCCTGGTGGCTGCTTCTATGGAGTGAGGAGAGTCGTCACAGCCCCAGTGACGCTGTGTGGGCCGTTGGTTGGCCAGGGCTGTTTTACAGAGGGCGAATTCCAACTGCCCCCAAGAGAAGGCAGGAATGAATTCTTTGCTTGTGGGTGGGCCTGGCTGTCTGCCCAGTGCTATGCTCAGTGGGTTGTGTTTTCTGCCTAGGTGTTGGGTGGCAGCTTGCCAGTCCTTGGAAATTTCTAGGTGAATCATGCTGGGGAAGGAACCACAAACATGGCCTTTTCTTAACCCATGTCTCCACCTCTCTAACCACGGCGTGAACATGACATTTCTGATAACGTATCTCTTAGGACAAATGGATACTCTGACTTCTCTGAACTCTGAGGCTGAGACCTGGTCGCGTTGTTTCAGAGTAAGGCAGCTGAGGTTGGGGATCACAGAACTCTCTGCTCTGTCTCCTTGGAAAACAAATGGCTTCTATCCTCTTTAGAGCCACACATATTGAGTAAGAAAAGAACTAAGAAAAAATTTTTATTTGATAATGTAGATGGTGATTGTCTTTGAAGACAAATTCCCAAAAAGTCATGGGATTTCTTTTTTTCTGCTCTCTGGATGTCTAGTGCAGAGGAAAAGCATTGGACCCCCTGCTGCCCCTCAAGAATGTGGCTGTTACCACTTGGTCATCATGAAGCCTACACTGGGGTGTAGCGAAGGACAGCTCCTGGCATCTTGCGAACCCATTGTCTTAACGAGTGGTTTTCTTCCCCATGGTCTCTATCTTCTTGGGTTCACCAGTGAAGGGAAAACTTACAAGAGTAAAACAAAGCTCAACACTGCATGAGTCTCACCTTTTCTGAGTCTGTAAGGGGCCCAGATCCCAGCACTTTCAGATGAAGAAAGGAAAACTGGGGAGGTGGCTGACTAATGCTGGGATTCCATCAGGGTCTCCAGAGCCCAGGGACAATCTTCCCACCCTGACACCACTGTGCCACTATATCACTTTTCTTCTTTGGTTGCTTTGAACAAAAACAGGAGGGGATTGTGGAAAAGGCATCTTAGGCAATCCTTGGCTAGCCTATGTTTAGACCTAGAAATGATATACTGAACTGAACCTCTTTTTTCTAAGTGAAAATTAACCAGTACTTGGGAATGGCTATAACTGTTGTTACAGCCATTTGCAGCTTCTGTAACTGAATGCCCTAGACTGATAATTTATTGCACACAGAAGTTTATGTCTCACCCTTGTGGAGGCTGGGAAGTCCAAGATCAAGAAACCATAGAGTGGGTTGTGTGGTGTGGAGGGGAGGAGGATTGAGTTCACGTGTGGTGGACGTGGAAGGGCAGTGGGCATGGAAGTCTCACACTGTATGATGTTTCTTTGACAAAGGCTCTTGTCTCACTTGTGAGAGGCATGTTTACGGCTTAAGTCCTATGGCTTTATACTCTCATGATGGCCATACCTGTGCTTAGGACTCTTCCCAACTTTTAGTAGCTGGTTGCATCTAATAGAGGCTAATAGTATAGTAGTAATAGATGCTAGTGTAAAGTAGTAATAGATGCTAATAGTATAGCAGTAATAAATGCTAATAGTATAGCAGTAATAGATGCTAATAGTATAGTAGTAATAGATGCCAATAGTATAGTAGTAATAGATGCCAATAGTATAGTAGTAATAGATGCTAATAGTATAGTAGTAATAGATGCTAATAGTACAGCAGTAATAGATGCTAATAGTATAGCAGTAAGAGATGCTAATAGTATAGCAGTAATAGATGCTAATAGTATAGCAATAATAGATACTAATAGTATAACAGTAATAGATGCTAATAGTATAGCAGTAATAGATGCTAATAGTATAGCAGTAATAGATGCTAATAGTATAGCAGTAATAGATGCTAACAGTATAGCAGTAATAGATGCTAATAGTATAGTAGTAATAGATGCTAACAGTATAGCAGTAATAGATGCTAACAGTATAGCAGTAATAGATGCTAACAGTATAGCAGTAATAGATGCTAATAGTATAGCAGTAATAGATGCTAACAGTATAGCAGTAATAGATGCTAATAGTATAGCAGTAATAGATGCTTATAGTAACTGGTTTGCATCTAATAGATGCTGCTCACTGGATTAGTTGTTCTTGCCACTGTGGCAAAAATAAGTAACAGAAACAACTTAATGGAGGGTTTATTTGGACTAATGGTTTTCTGGTGGGGAGCTCCTGTCTATGGTGAGGTGACTTGCTCAGCAGAACAAGAAGCACAGAGAAAATTCAGGCTGGAATGAGGGTAGGCATTCACTTGTAAGGTCTGCCCCCAGTGACAAGCTTCTTCCAATTGAGTTTCGCCTTCTAAGGGCTCAACAACATCTTCAAATAGTGCTGCCATCTGGGAACCAAATGCTGAAACACATGAACCTAGGAGACTATCCAAACCATGGCATTACCCCTGTTCAACCCACGAGCTAAATTAGAACCATTGATCATTTTCTCCAAGTACTGTAATAGAGCCTCTCAAAAGACTCATCTGCCTGTCTGTCTCATACCCCTCTTACCCTGGGGCTAGAGAATGGGTGGGGGGATGGAAGAGATGAGAGGGACAGGAGGGGAGGAGAAAGGAGACAGAGGAAAGGAGGAGGAGGAGAGAGAGAGAGAGAGAGAGAGGGAGGGAGGGAGGAGGGAGGAAGGCAGTAGAGGAGGAAGAGGAGAGAGAGAGAGAGAGAGAGAGAGAGAGAGAGAGAGAGTGTTTCCAAAGGGTTGAATGCCAAGTGACTTGGAAGGGCCTCTCATGAAATCATAGTAGCTTCACCCCCTCATGAGTGAGAGTCAATCACACTTTAGGTTGTACCCACATCACCGATCCTGGCAGAATCTAACACCAGTGCTGATCAACTGATGGTGGTCATAAAGACAGTGCATGAGAGACACTTATTAGGTTCCGGACTACGTGTTAAACATGAATTTTCCTCTATACCACCCTACATAGATAGTGGGTATTTCCCCATTTTACAAATCTCAAGAAAGCCCAAGGCACAGATGTAGCATGGAGTCAGTGTCTTCATTTTGTGCCTCCTAGGAGCAGGGGAGGGCCATCCTCATCTTCCTTATCCACCCTGCCCAGTGCTATGCAGAACACAGGGCATCCACTTGCTGTATTGAATGGCATTTCAGAGGGATGCAGGGATTCGGTTGCCTGTTGTATTTTCTTACAATTGGCTATTCTCACCTAGCAATGTGTCACAGCTGACGGAGTAAACCTGACATAAGCAGAGGATACATATATACCCTGGCAGAAGGAGGCATCCTGTAGGCGCCCAAAAGACACGAGCAAGAAGAATGAGAATCTATTGTTCTTTTTTTTATGGAATGGGACAGTCCTCCATATGGCCCAGGGCTCTCCATTCTTCAACCTTATGCCTGACTGACCACTATTCTGATGGCAAGGCATGGGAAGGGATGTGGATGGGTTAGGAGGAATTACTGGGATCTGGAATTGGACAATTATTGGAGGCTCAGGCTGATTAAAGAACTGTCAGAAAGAATGAGGAGAGATTAAAGTCCTACCAGAGAGGTGAAAAGTCACTCTTCCCCACCCACTGTTTTTATGTGTTATAGAAAGAACAGGGGACCATAGCTTCCTACTCACGAGGGCATGCCTCCTATTCCTCACAGTGATAGTAAGTATTCTCCAGTCACAAAGACATAGTTTCTAATGTAGCTTTGTTGCTCAGAAGCCAGATGACCTCTGTCCAGAAATTGCTTGTGAGCCCTGGCTTCCATTTCTGTTGACAGAGTGTGACACATTTACATTTCAGGGTTGGTTCCAGGAGTGGACGTGGCTCCGTGCACAGTCAGGTAGCCCAGGACTTACTTGTTGAAGGGAGGACACAGAGCACACTGTGGGTGCCACCATGCTTCCCATGATGCTCTGCTCTATGAAGGCTGCAAGCTTATGGGTCCTCGTAGGCTCAGTGCTCCCCCGCGAGCTTTTCTGTGGCCAAGAAAACTCTGCCTGAAGTGCAGTAGTGTAGGGTCCTTTGCGAGGCTGTCAGGAGCACAGTGCCTTTCTGTCCCTGGTAGCCTGTAATAAGGAATGGCATGTTTTAATAGTTCTTACATTTGATGAGGCGTTCGTTTCCATGAGCTGGGAATTTGGAGAACATAACCATCATTTGGGGTTTGAAGACACAGCTGGTCATTGGACGTATTCTCAAGTATACCACACGTTCCTTTTCCTTCTTTTGTGCATTTTCCCCCCAGGATGCTACTTTCATTCTTACTGCTATTCCCTGAACTGAATAATCCCAATTAAGCAATGCATTAAGAATCTCTTTTTTTGTTTGTTTTTAAGTGACTTATTTATTTTTATTTTATGTACATTGTTGTTTTTACTGCATATATGTCTGCGTGAGTGTATTAAATGCCCTGGAACTGAAGTTACAGGAGGTTTTTTCAAACTATTTTTTATTTTTTTAATAATCTTTTTTATTTGACATACCAATCCCAGTTCCCCTTCCCTTCCCTCCTCCCACTCCCCCCACCTTTTCCCCACCCCACCCACCATCCCCTCCTGCAGACAGTCTTGAGCTGCCATGTGGGTGCTGGGAATTGAACCAGGCTCCTTTGGAAGAATAGCAACTAGTACTCTTAAAAGCTGAGCCATCGCTCCAGGTTCCAACAATCTCTTTCTGATTGGTTACTGTGAGCCCTCCAACACTCAAATCTCCACTTTACAGAAGAGACAAACTGAAGACAAAAGAGGTAATCGCAGCGGGGCAGGGGGCGAGAGGCAGATCCCAGGGAGAGTACTGGCCCAAGTGTGAGTCAGAAGAGCCCGTTCCCAAGCCCTGTTTGCAGCAGCAACTCTCCACCCAGCTCCTTCTTCCTGGTAGTCAACGTGCCCACACATACCCTGCGCTTATTTTTGTATATTTACTTTTCAAAATAACTCAGGTTTTTTCTTGAATAAATTTATCATAAAGGCATTTTATATCATTACTTTAATGACACAGCGTCTCACGTGGCAGTCATAATAGTTATAGCTAAAGACAGCCCAGAATACAACCGTGTAGAATTCTAACTATATTATTAATGGGGCAAAGAAAATAAGGAGGAAGCCTGTTCCCTTTTATTAGAAAAGAGAAATGGCAAATTCAGGGGTGCCAAAAGCACGGAAAGACTACACAGAAGTGAGTCTGAGAGCACCCGTCTCCAGCATCATATACCACTGAGATTTTTCCTTCGTGTGGGTCACCACTGTGGTTCACAGTCTGAGACCCTGCAGCCCTGGATGTGGCCACAGCAGATACCACTGTCTCCAGAAGGACAGCAGATGCTTCTTTCCCTGGACAGCCAACCCCACCCAGGGTATTAAGTCTCAAACACTTCAGGGTGTTTTGCTTTGCCACCAAATGCCCCACACTCTTCCATTTTCATGGTAGAACACAGCACACATGGAATTTAAACACAGATTTAGCAAATTTTCTGGAAGACTATTCCGTTCACTCCAGAAACATTGTCAACGTAATTAAATTTTAGATAATGAGTCAGGGAACTTGATCTCTGCCATGGAAAATTCTGTGATTTAAATTGCCAATTCACAGATACTTTCAGTATTGAAAGCCACTGCCAACTGTGCCTGCCGGAAGTTAAATTTTCAATAGCTTGCTATGATTGATGCAAGCATTAGTCATTAAAATAAAAAAAAAATCTTGAACTAAGTAATTTGCATCCAAAGGATGACATCAGCAACACCGTGGGTTTGTTGTTTTGGAGACTGGTCACTAGATGGCGCACTTGCAATTCAAAAACTTTAAAAAAAAATTAAAGGAAAAAAGAAAAGAAAGAAAGCAATCTCAGCCTCTGAGGAACAAGCCTGTTACCAAAGCATCTATTGTACTTACAAAGCTGCATGCGCACAAGCAAGAAGGCACTACTTGCTCAGAATATGGCATTCTTTTCTTTCCTCCCAGACTTTGATACGACTCTCTCCTCAGGACAGGTCACTTCTCCCCACAGGCACTGTTTCTGAGTGAGTTCACCTTTTGAAACTTCCTCTAGTCCTAGCTTTGCGACCGAGCAGAAAAATGTGTTCCTTAAGATGTGGCTTGTTTCTTCCTCTGGCCTTGACAGCCCTCGCTCCTGCAAACTAAGGCCGTGCATCTTCTAGCTGCATTCCGGATGCTAATCCAAGGCGGTCTGCAAAAGCCCCGTTGATTTGTGGAGCGGTCCCACTCCTCCATGAATTATATGCCATCTTTATTCTCCCTTATGATGGCGGCTATAAATCGTCCTGTAAATTTTTTTTCTAAAGAAAGTCTGTATCAATGGAGTGGTTGTTCTTGTAGCAACTCTTTAAATATGGTCATAATGAATAAATACATGAGTCCGGTTCTCAGAGTGAGAACAGGAAGTCGGAACGACACCTGTGTGTGGTCGATTCTAAAACAATAGAATACATTGAGACTTCTGCAGCAAATCAATGAGTTTATTTGCAAGTTCTAATCCAGGGCTAGCCCATTCCCCCACGACTAATGGTGTGTGTGTGTGTGTGTGTGTGTGTGTGTGTGTGTGTGCGCGCGCGCGCACGCGCGTGTGTGCATGCGTGTCTGGGGTGGGGGGTGGGGGGGATGTGGAATACAAGGGAGGGACTGAACTAAAACATTAACTTATTTTGTTTCTGCACTAATAAGTGTTTCAACAAGAGTCTCTCTGTGGCTAAGGCTCCCTGGCTGTAGCCACAGAACCTAGGCACCTGGAACTCTGTCCCCAAGTGGCCTCTCCTAATTTGCTAAATAACCTTGGGCAAGTCATGTGACCTTCCCAAACCCTGGCTTCTCCTTCTACAAAGGAAGATTCCCAAAGCTGTCTGTCCTCTGCTTCTCAGGGACACCCTGAGGATTAATGAGGAGAGAAAGGTATCTAGGGGTCCACCGTGGCTCTCAGAGAGGTGCTGCTAGCTCTCAGATGAGAATCGGAAAAGCAAATAGAATCAATCCACACTGGCATTCCAAGTAGAAGTCACAGGGCTTGACTTTCCATGGGTGTCTGTATTTTCCATTCCTCAAAGATGGTTAGTGTGGGAAAACCAACAGCAGCAGCAGCAACAACAAAACAACAAAAACAAAAAACTACCACCACCACCCAAAAAAACCCCTAAAACAAAAAAACCTACCACCACCACCACCACCAAAACAAAAAACCCAAAACAAAAAAACTACTACCACCACCACCACCAAAACAAAAAACCCAAAAACAAACAAACAAACAAACAAAAAACAAAACCAAAAAACTACCACCACCGCCAACAACAACAAAAACCAATAATGCCTTTGTTTGTCGCATTCCCACTAGATATCTTTTAATCCTATTATTCTGTGTAGAGATTAAATATCCTAAAGAACTGAAAGAGGAAACAAACAAACTCTGGTTCTGTCCCAAGACACTAGGTATTCTTGTCTAGCCCTTCATCACAGAGGGCCAGGAGCTCCTAGGACAATTAGCTATTTTGCTGACAGTAATTATCACCATCCGGGACTTTGCTGTTCCTTCAGGATGAAATATATATTCATATTGCAGAGACCCAATCTCAAGACTTTTTTGGGCAGAACCCCAAATGCAAGGAAATGATCGATTTTAACCCTTTTTAAAACATTTGATCTAATTTGATATTTCTAGTTTTCAACAGCTTCCAGCAAATGGATGGCAATAAATGTCTTGTCACATGTTGTGCTGTGGACTAGACCTCTGGTTTTCAAAGGCTCCGGAAGCCAGGAGGAGAATCCTCTATTAGTGCTGTCTGATGCCTCAGGATTTTCCAGCTGTCATTGTTCAAAGGTCCATTTTTTTGGAGCCTTGTGGAATGACCGAGTGGATTATTTGTTCTAACATGCGGTAAGTGATCTGTGTCTCAGGGTCCTTTGGCTGTAATGATAAAAAGGGGTGGGACACAGCGGGGAGCCATGGGCCTTCCTCAGTATTTGAGGGGTGTGTATGAGACTCTGCGCTTCCCAGGTAGACATCCAGTTCTGAGACTTGAAGAGAAGGAAGAAGAAGAAATGATCAGGATTATTCTGCTGTCTCTTTCTCTCCTGAAGTCTAATTATTATAGTGGCCTGCTGCCTTGATTAAGGCTTCCCTCCCTAAATAATTAATTTGCCTTTATACAAGTGTGTTTGCCTCTTACAAATCTTAACACATAGCACTGAGGACCCAGGCTCAGCAAATGCACTTTCAGGCATATAAATAATTGCCTTGGAGTAATTAACAATTAACCTTGGTAAAAGAAGGGCTAAACATTAGTATACTATATTAATTCAATACAGATATTAGCTATTTAGTGTTGGAAATGTTATAAGCACATATAACCATTCATAGACTCACATGGTTATTGAGTTCAGTTATCTGGGATAAGCTCAGTAATACAGAGGAATGTTTAATGTGAATATTTAACCGACTTGTTTCAATCCATTTCACAAGCATGTGTCGACCACACATTTTTTTTTCTTGAAAGAAGAGTTAAGAATAGAGTCTGAGAATATAAAGGGATTCAGGATTCCTTGATATACCTATCTGTAGCAAAACCAAACAAAACCAATCAACATTCATGGGCTAACAATCTTCCTCCTGAGTCAAGACCTGGGACGTGAAATGCACATCAGCGCAATCCCATCCCATGGGCTTCTGGGTAAGTGACAGGTGGGCAGGGTTATTTATAAGGGAATTTGCTAGGAAGAATCTTGGGTTTCCTATTCTTTATCTCTCAAAACCACTCTTCATTCTGGGTAGCAAGCATGGTCTTAATACCGTGTCCACGCTCCCCACTTTCTGAGGGGCTACAGTCTCATACCCATTCTCATCTCTCCCAGCTCAGCCAACAGCTCCTGGGACAGCATCGTGAGTGAGCCTCCATCTCCTGAGTTTCCAGCCGTTCGGCCCTGGGAGCTCCTTGCAGTCCACATCACAGTGGCTCTGGTCAGGAGTGTGACTCCCGTACCTGCCTACCCTTGGCTCATCCTCACCCACCCCCTGCAGTGTTGAAATTCAGTATCCTCAGGACCTCCTTTCCCAGCGGGGGGGGGGGCAGGCTTACCTAGTGGAAGCAGATTAGACCTCTATGCGGGAACAGACAATTTCCATTCACATCTGCTAGGCCAATTGAATTTGCCTCTCTTCCAGCCACCAATCAGACATTGGTGCTGGATCTTCCCTGTAAGTCCATGTTCCCAAAGCCATACTGACACAGTAGTACCTATGCAGCATTCGGTCTTCCTTCCTGAACCTGGCAAAGCACAGTCCGGTGATACTTCCGTGAGCCTCACTTTCTTTCTGGTAGTCATGGTGGATTTCTTTTTGTTTGTTTGTTTGTTTTGTTTCCGTTTTTTTTGTTATTGCTGATGTTGCCCCTTTGAACTAAAACCCCAGAGGAAATTGTACCAGGGAGAAACTGCAGAGTTGGCCTTTGAAATAGCCCACATGGGCTTTCTTCCTGCCACCAGTTGAAATCCTTAAGGACGGCAAAGGGGCCGTCAAGGTAGACAGAGATGCCGATAAAACACATTGTGCTGGACACATTTCCTCAGGCTCTAAGATTTTTCAACAGGTCAGTTTTCAGGAAACAATTGTTTTAGAATTTTTGGTAAATTCGCTACTGTTCTAAATTGCTTTTATCCGTTCTTTGTCAAGAGCAAAGCAAGGAGAGAGGCTGAATACATTTCTCCTGGATGAGTTATACCCTGAAGTGATTACTTCCAGCAAGACAAAGGACACAGAGGGAGAGCCGCGATCATCACTGATAAGAAATATTGATTTTGTGCTGTTATTAGTCTGCTTTTTGTCGCTTTAACAAAAATACTTGAAGTTGGGTAGTTATAAAGAAAAAAAAATGTTTGTTTTAGCGCACAGCTTTCAGAGCTGAGTTTCCTGGATTCAGTGAACCCATCTTGCCAGGCTTCAGCGGGGGCTCCATGGTTGTATCATGGCATGTTGTATCATGGCATGTTGGAGAAGTAGGAAAGGAAATGGCTGCATGCAAAAGAGAGATGGCCTGGGATGGCTTTGTTCTATAACAGCTCAGTCTTACGAGAACTGGAGTCCTATAAAAAATGCACAAATCCCTTCTGAAGGCAGCGCCCCAATTGCCTAACCACCTTCCACTGGTCCCCACCTCTTAAAGGTCCTCACCTCCCCACACCATCAGCCTATCACAAGTCTTCCATGCAGACTTTCAGGGAACACACCCTAACCACAGTCAAAAGGCAACAAGTACTTGAGTCGTTAGACGCCAAAGAAATGGGCACGAAGAGCAGACAGCAACATCCCAGGGTCTTTAAAGACTTTGTAAAGGCATTCTGTTAAGGGGGATAAGTCAATAATAAGATATGAAAAAGAGAAAGGAGAAGTCAGAGTCTTCAGATTTATAATTTCAGGTAGTCCTTGAACAAACGAACCAGTGGAAGAAGGGAAGAGGTGGAAGGCGTGGAGCCACAGCGAACTGCTGGCCTCTGGGTAATATAAAATAGAAACGCATGGGTTGTTTACTTGCTTCCCTTTTTCTTTTTGCCAGATTGCATGTTTGAAATTTCCTTTTTTTGATCTTCCAGTGGTCCTGGGGGAAACACTTATGAGGCAGACAAGATGTTTGCAAACTTTTTTATATTTCATTAAAACATAAATATGACAGGGTAGGTTGTAGACCAGATCAGTCACAATGTAATTAGCCAAGCAAATCCACCTTTCCTTCTGTCATGATTATAGTGAGGTCATTAACCTTAATTTTTCTATCAGTAAATTGCAAATGCTTCATTTTCCCCACTCGCCGAGTTGGTTTTGAAAGGGCTTTAAGCATCTCTAGAACTCTCTGCCGTATTATAAGAAGATTTACAGCTCTGTGCGTTTTGCACGGCGATAGAAAGTCACTGTTCCACATCATCATTATTCTGAAATCTTCGGGTCTTTGCAATAATTCAAAGCTTTGACAATGAAGGATTTAGCCAAAGAATCTGGCATATTGCTCTGCTCTTATTCTGGGTAAGGTTTTGAAATTAATCCAATTGAAATTTTAGGAAACAGTGCCTATATTTTTTCCCATTCCGCAGGCTATTATTAAACTTTTCTACTTCTGTGTGCATCTTAACCCTCTACGGATATTTAAAAACCCATGCTATGGCTTCTCCTAAGTAGGTTTCTGTGACCTGTATTAATGTTAGTCTCCTTGGCTAGGTGCCAACCAATGTTTGACCACAGCAAACAGAGCTGAAAGGCCAGATTCACCATGTGATAGCCATGGTCATTGTGGCACACGGTTGCAGCATGTTGCCTTTTAAATTTTAAGTCACTTTCACCCGAAGGAGTAGCTGAATCTCGGCAATTTCTTTAACTCGTCCTAGTGACCAAATCCTTAGGAAATGAACTCATTTCCAATCAGAAGAGAGTTTTGTGCCTGTGTGTCTGAAACACAATCTCATGATTATACTGATTACAAAACCGGCTGAAGAAAAAACATTGTAATATTGGGGGAAGGGAAATAGCATTTATTAAAAATGTGCTATGAGCATGGTGTAGCAGGTTGAATTGTCCCTTACAAGACACGTTCAAATTCTAACTCCCTGGTGTCTGTAAATGGAATCGTATTTGGAATTTTTCAGAAGTGATGAAGTTAAGATGGGACTATAATGAATGAGGTTGTGGACCAAATCCAATGACCGGCATCTTTATAAGACAGAGAGAGAAGAGTGAATATCGGGTACACTACAGAAAGGGCTCATGGGAAGACACTAGCTAGAGACTGAAGACACACTGCAGTCCTAGAAACAAACGCCAGACTTCTAGTGACTAATGAAACCTGCAGAGAGGCATGGACCAGGGTCTTCCCAGGAGTCCCAAGGAGGAAATAGCTCTGATTTTGGACTTGTAGCCTTCTGAACTATGAGAGAATAGATTTCTGTTGTGGGAGGCGGTCACAGAGTTGGGTTAGTCTGTTTTTAGTGGGCCTAGGAAATCAATGTACATGGACATTCAGAAATTACCTCTGCTTCACGTATAAGATATCTTGGCCCAGATCATCAGGATAGTGATGGCAGCTGGATCCAAAGCCAGGCCTGATAACAGGCTCCCTCCCTCCACCTTGTTTTGCTGCAGGCTCTTTCCTTCCTTCTGCTGTGCTACAGATTCTGTCTCTGTTTCTTGTAAAGTCTTAGGAGTTTCTTGTAGCCGTGCGCTAAGCATCTGGCCTCTTAATGGGTTCCAGTGATCAAACTCAAATCGTCAGGATTATGCCAGTATGGCTTACTGGCTGAGCCATCTCCCAGCCCCAGTGTGCTGTTCTTAATACTTGAAATACAAAGCCCCTGTGCACTACCAACTCCTGACTGGCTGGAGGGTGTCTCTTAAGACAAGTAAAACGAAGATGTGCATGAATCAGTTAAGTGTTTGAAACATACCGAGCTACACTGATTGAATTTTCCATCTTGTTGAGACCTCTAAGATGTTTGTATCTACTGCTGACCCTGTAATATAATTAAACTTCTAGGACAAACACTAGATCCAAAGAAAACTACCCTTACGTTTAGATGTGAGTTAGTTTGGTTTTAAGTTGATCCTACTTCCCCCCAAAGGATTTAAGTTTTGTTTCTTAAAACCTACATAAAAGGGCTTCTGTGACCTATATGCATGATGTCAGCTCATAACCATAAAATAACAAAAGGATGAGAATCATTTTATGTTCCCAGATTTAAAAAAAAATTAAAACACTTGGCAAACAAACTGGTTTTCTAGGTGCATAAATCGTTACTGGAAGCGATTGTTTTTCTCTAAGTGGGTCAGGTGCATAAGAGCACGGTGCACACAGGTTATGGAGGAAACGCAAATAGAACTGGTGCTTTTGGAGAACGGAGGCTTATACAGAAGGGCACATGGGGCTGTTATTTTCTTACCTCGGGCAGCAGCCAGGACATCGTATAGGAGGATGGCCCACAGGAAGCCCCCTCAGTTGCCTTGAACGCTCTAAGAAAGGCAGGGCCTGCCTTACGCGTTGGTAAGGCTGAGAAGGAACAAGAAGGCTTGGTCCAGATATATTCCCAGTCCTAAAAGCTAGAACAAGAACTAATCAGTAGCGGCTTCCTTTTCAAGATCAGCACTACCAAGGATCTTCAGAGCATATATTATAGTGAGGCCAGCTCAGTAAGCTGTACCTTCGACCATAGCCTCCAGCCACTGTAGGAGGCAGGTGGATTACTCAAAAGGAGTCTTCTAACAGAGTGGCACTTGCTTGAAGACTCTCAGGATCCACAATATAGGTGTCCTGGGGCCCTTTAGATTTATCCCGAGCCCAGCTGGCTATATGTACTGTAGAATGTCTCCTGACACTTCCTCACGGCTCTGCTTGTGCTGTGATCTCCACGCACATTCCAGAGTTCAAGTCCAAGGGTAGAACGTAGCCCGGCCTTTGGCTAGCAGCCTGTGAACCAGGCCCTAGCATTCTGAGCTGGGCACCAGTGAAGCCTCAGATGATGCCAAGTAGAAGCAGTGACTCCAGAACTCTGGGAAGAGCATCTGGGGGCGACCTTAGAGCCGTGGCTTGGGTGATCTTGTGAATAAATATCCTGCCCCCCATTCCTACCTCATACTGCTACCCCAACTCCTGGTCTCGCCCGTTCCAAGCTGCACACAGTGATTTCCGCACCCTTCGCAGCAACCTTGCCAGACAAAGGCCTCCTGGAGAACCCCGCCCTCTTAGTTCTGAAGCATTTATCTAATTACTCTTTATCACTAAAACTCAGGAGTCAGATATGAGGTAAGAAGCTGAATGATCAGAGAAGTGGTGGAGGCCCCACCAGTGACCTCGTCTCTCCCATTCCTCGATCCCTAAAGGCCAACACTCTAAGCCCCGCCCTACTACTTCCTGTGCCTTTATATCTGTCCTTGGGCCTCTAAAACCTCTATGGCTAATTTTGGTCAGCTAGTAGCTAGCTCCGTCCTCTGATTCAAAGCAAACCTTATTGTTAGTCTCATCTCGGGAGCATGAGAACGTGAACACTGGGCAAGTTGGCTTGCTTCAAAGAAGTGGGCGGGCTCTAATGCTTGTGTCGTTTGCTTCTTCAATGTTTATGCCTTCTTTGGGATATCATTTCCGTATCCACTTGCTTTTTGCCTTCGGTGTTTTGATTTGGAAATAAACATTTACATTTCAGACAGGTACAAAAAATAACAGCTAAGCACGCACTCTTGTGCTCATTTCAAAGCCTTAATGAGCACCTGCACTTTGCCGAGCTCCTGCGTGCTTTTTAAAAGTTTTGTTGGGATATAATTCACGTACTTCATTCACCCATTTAAAGGGTAGCAGTTGAGAGGCACAGAGGTGCACACCTATGATCCAATATGTAGGCGCTAAGTGGGGAGTCTGAGGACAGTTGGGCCATATAGGAAGTCTCCATCACAAACAAAGCAAAATAGACCACACACGGTGGGTTTGGCATATTACCTTGGATTTTGTTGTTGTTCCTTGGTTTTGTTGTTATTGTGGTTATTTATTTTGAGACATGTCTCCTATAGCCAGTTTGACCTTAAACTCTCTTAGTAGCTAAGGCCGACTTTCAACTTCCCATTCTCCTGTCTCTGTCTCCCAAGTTCTGAGATTACAGGCATGCATTATCACACTTGGCTTTTTAAAATTAAGGTAAGTTGGGTAAAATATAAATTTTGCCATTATAAGCATTGAAGGCGCACAATTCAACATTAATTACATTTATAACACTGTGACTACCACAACTGTGCTGGTTAGATTGAAGGCTCATCTTGACACAAACTAGAGTCATCTGGCAAGAGGGCACCTCAATGCTCACCTGTGGGCATTTCCAGGGAGGTATTTTCTTGTTTAATAATTGATGTGGGAGGTCCCAGTACACTGTGGGCAGTGTCCCTCCTGGGCAGGTGGTCCTGGATTGTGTAGGAAAGCAGGCAGAGAAAGCCATGGAAAGCAAACCAGGAAAGATCACTCCTCCATGGTTTCTGCTTCAGTTTCTGCCTCCAGCTTCCTGCTTGAGTTCCTGTCCTGGTTCCCCTTCATGCTGAACTCTAACCTATAAGATGGAATAAGCCCTTTCCTCCCTAAGTTTCCTTTGGTCATGTTTTATCACAGCAATGGAGAAGCCAACTGAGATTACACGCAGACAGACTTCATTATCCAAATCAGAGGTTATCATCGTGAAACAATAATTTCCCCACCCTCTCATACCTGACCCCAAGGAAGCCTGCTTTATGAATTTCCAGTTTTTAGATATTTCTTAAAAGTAGAACTGTATGTACATTATTTGTTCTTTAGCATCGGACTTATTTCATCCAGCAAAATGTTTCGAAGGCTCATCTACACTGTAGTTTACATGAAAACTTTGTTTCTTTCTATAGCGAAATAATATTCCATTCTGTGTATATACGACATTTCAAAATCCATCTGTCAGTTGATGAACACTTGTGTTGTTTCCATCTTTTATAACTGTGACTACTATTACAATATTTCCTGATTTTCATTAATTTTGGTATATGACTAAATGCAAAATTGCTTTATGATAATTCTATGATCTTTGAAACTATCAAACTGCCTCTCAAAGCAGATGTACAAGCAAGGAAGGAGGCTTCCAATCTCCCCATACCAATACCGATTCTCTTCTTTTCTCTTTGCTTATTATTTTAACAGTGTTTTAGCCATTGCCATGTGGTCTTGACTTACGCTTACCCCATGGCCAAGGTGAAGTACCTTTTCATGCATCTTCCTTGGAGAAATACATAGTCAGCTTCACACCATTCTTTAAAAACAGGGTTGTTGTTGGTTCGTAAGAGTTTGGTGTGAGTTTTTATTTGTTTGTTTTTACTTATTGTGGATGTTGAACTTCCAAATAATCTCTTAGATTCTGTAGCTTGTTTCTAATCTTTTGATAATGTCCCTTAATGAAAAACACTTTACTTTTTCTCTTATTTTCTTTTGCAATTTCTGTTCAGGTTCTCTCTCTCTCTCTCTCCTTTCTTTTCTGGTTTTCTGAGACAGGGCCTCATGAAAGCCAAGCTGCTGTCAGACTCAGGATGCAGGAGAGCTGGCCTTAAACTCGTTCCTCTCTTGCCTCTTCCCCCGAGTGCTGCAATGGCAGTCATTCATGTGCCACCATTCCTGGCTGGGATCTGTTCTTCTTCTTCTTTTTTTTAACTTTCTTTTTTTTATTTTATTTTTTCCATTCAAAAACATAATTAAAGAAATAAAATTTTTACATTTCTTCCCCTTCTCCCAGTTCCCTCCCGCTACCCCTCAACCCCTCCTCCCTCCCCCTTCTTCCTTGAAAGAGGGCATGGTGCCCTGCGCTGTTGGAAGTCCAAGGCCCACCCCCCCCCCCGGCC
>PVIU01010322.1:0-70793 GCA_004026605.1 Ondatra zibethicus | reverse complement strand
TCCCACCTTCTGCTCTTCACCTGCACCTTGGGGGCTCAATCCATTGCTCTGATGTGATTGTGGGTCTCTGTCTCTATCTCCATCCATCGGATGAAATTTCTCCCACCTCTATCCCCGCCCCTGGCTTCCAACTTTTGCTTGATGATCCTGTTTGCTTCCAACTTCCAGGAGGTTCTGTGTATGCTTTCTTTGGGTTCACGTAGGTATTCAGCTTCTCTGGGCTTGCGAGCTAAGTGCTTAGTGACCTTTATTTTATAGCTAGGGTCCACTAATGAGTGAGTACATACCATAATCATCTTTCTGGGTTTGGGTTACCTCACTCAGGATAGCGTTTTCTATTTCCATCCAACCAAATTTTCTTACATATTTAAATGGAAAAATTTTCAAATTGATGGAGTAATCAAAGAATACTGAAAAAATCCATTGGTTCATAAATATCTTTCCCGATAGCTGGTCATTAAAGGTAAGTTTTCTTCAATTCGAGACATCATTCGAATTAAGATATTTGCCTTCCGAACATACGCAAAATCGAAAATGTATTGTGTAGTGATGACAACCAAAAAAACAAAACTCATTGCTACTCATTATTGTACTACTGTAGTGAAATGCGCTAAGCAAATACGTATCTTTCATACAGAATGAAGAGCAGATGCTTCGTTTGAGGAAGGGAGGCTCAAGAGATTGATGAGCAGCATGGGCAATGGGATTCCAGAAATCAAACATTGCTCTAAAGTCTAAGCAACTACACCCTAGATTTCCTCCCCATGGCTCCTTGAATCAGGCCTGTTTTAATCAGCATTGTATATTAAATAGCTACTACATGTACTACATGTATCTTAGCATTTTAGAAGGTCAATTCTTAGTGACTTCTATTACTTTTAAGATTGAAATTGAGACATAAGTAAGAATATGCTAACTATATTAATTTTCATCAATAATAATCTATAGATGTCATGCTTAAATCTTTGGACAAGTGGTCTTGTGACAGGTGACCTCTGAATCACACTTAGTAGCTCACCAAGGAACTAACACAAGTGGTCATTTTCAGTCTCTCACCCCAGTGATGCATGGGAGCACCCTCAAATCCTAGGGTAGATGCTTTACATTGAAGCAATCAAAATTGAAAAAGAACACATGTAGGCTGAGTCTGATGAGCCGTTCATACCTCCAACTTGCTATTAACAAATCATTCAACTTTCCTTGGGTTGGTAAGAGTGAGAAAGGATAAGAAAAAAAGAACAGGGTTAGGTCAGTCACAAAGAGTAACTATGCACTACAGAAAAATCACATTGCCATGGCTAGAATTTCATCATATTGCATTCATTTTAAAAGGATAATGATAATTTATACTCTGCTTTTTTTATTGAGGCTTTCTCATAATTTTTAAGAACTACATTCTCAAAAGAAGAAACATATACAACATTTTTGTGTTTCTATCGGAAGATTTTTAGTTAGGAAACTAAATAAGACACACACACACACACACACACACACACACACACGCGTTTGCGCCAATATCTACTGCTCATGCCCAGCTTGCTATTCTAAATTTATGGTCTAATAAAAACAGCTTATCTATGACGATCCTGACATATTCTGGACTATTTGTCTTTGTACTGGGGCTTTACTCTTTCCTCTCCTTGATTGTTTTAATGCCTCATTTTAGCAATCATTAAACGTCCTTCAAGTCTTATTTCCAGCATTATTTTATTCTACCAGAATGACTCTCCTGAATCTCCTCCATGCAGTTAAGTGGCCATTTACTGTGAATTCATAATAACACTCTTCACAGTATTTGAAATTGTGTGTCATATATTTATTAAGTCTACTGGAATGTAACTGCCTTAGATTCAAAATCTTAAATGATATTAATATTTGCATTGTCATAATAGCACAGAACTTGTTCTATAGTAGGCATTTAATAAGAGCTTTTAGAGCTAAAAAGAGAAGAGCCATGGGATTAGTAAAAAAAGTAAAGACTTTTATCGAAGAAAAAACTGCACCTGAAAGAGACATTTCATTATAATATATTTTAGGAGTCACTACAGACCTTAATTCACCTCAAAATCTTGGTGATCCTCATGTTTTAATATGTTTATCTTTTGAAATGGCATATTAAATCATTCAAAATATTAAATGCGTAGTATTCTGATGTTAATATAAAAACATTTGAGGCTTAGGGAGTTAGCTTAGTCAGTAAAATACCTGTGCAGTACAAAACCCTGAGTGTAATTCCTAACATCCACATAAGAAGCTTCGTCAGGCAGGGGAGGTGGAGATAGGATGACTACCCCTGGAGTTTATTGACTAGCAAACCTAATCACAGAGCCCCATGCCCCAGTGAAAGACCCTGTATCAGAAACATGGCGGGGATATCCTGTAGAACACCACCTAAATTTGACCTCAGTCTCCCAAATATGCATATATAGAAATTAACACACATGCACACAGAGGCCTACTCTCACATACACAAACCATGATTGTGTTTCACTAAACTCTTATTAACAATACTTTCAGAAGATCAGAAAAGAAGCTCACCTTCATGAGACTCAAGCATCAGAGTCCCTAGATGTGTACATCATTGTACATTGTATCCTAAGCATCGTCAGATGGATGATGATTAAACTATAATCCCTCAACATTGCAAGTCAGTTATAAATATTACTAAGTTCAAAGCTACAGTGGAATAGATCTATATTTCCATTTTAAGGTGCATTTGTAAGAAACAACTGTAGAGTATAATAACCCAAATATTTTTTATTTGTTCTTGGCAGGAGCAACACATGAACAAGTCAATGCCTTGTTGATGAGAAAAATCTTGGACATAATATGTGATGATGTATCTGTAAATTTGTGTTTGTCACATTGTATCTGTGAAGCAAAGTTGGACAGAGCATTGCTGACCACTAAGAAAGTACTTTCAGAGTTTTACATTTATCTGAAGGTTTTTTTTCTCCTTCACATATCTGATAAAGCAAACAAACAAACAAACAAATAAATACCCAAAACAATCTCTGTTCAGTTTGTCATTCTGAAAATTATAAAAGAAATATTCCACTCCTGTAAAACATTTAGTAAAAAAGTAAGTTACTAGCTTCTCTACTTAAGAAAAATCCAAGTTCCAAGTTCCTAATCTTTTGGTTTATGTCTTAATATAAAGTAATTAGGTACTACAATGCTGTGAATATCTGGTGTTCACTAACTACTTAAAAAATAAAGAAAAAATTTGTTCCACTGACATGTGTATGATATTTACATGGAAACTTTGTTGTCACTTCATAAAATATTAAAATCTATTAGTGAAAGACTGATTTTGATTTTTTTTTTGTTGTTTTAAGATTTAAAACTTACCAGGTCCAAATTAGATGCTTTGTAGTTAATGGTAATTCATATAAATCAACCACTCCTCACTTAGCAATGCCAAAATAAATGATAAAAATTGGTATTTGCCTCTTTAATCATTGCTAGAATGAACATTTATGTGAACTTGTGGTTTTTCCAGTCGGTTATGCACAATTAATCATTTTCAGAGCTGTTCAATCCTAAAGTGGTTTGACAAATGCTGCACTCAGAAAATGCTTTGTTTTCTAAATTGCATTTTCTACACTTGTATTTTCTAAAATATTTTAAAGCATATTTGCATAAAATTGTATCAAATTAAGCAAATTACCAATTTCATTTTCATGGAACTGAGCTATCAAAGTCGGTATAAGTCAACACAGTGTAAAGTTGTTGGAACTACTTTGCATCACCTGAAGACATGTTCAACTGGCTTGTTTGTGGTAGCACTGTGAACATTGCTTTATTCTGTTACTATAACAACAGCTTCTTGCATGTGATTATTGGTGTTAATTGTCACCTGGGCATCTAGGTGGCAAACTTCTGGGCAATACTGTAAAGGATTGCCTAGATTAGGGTTAGTTTCTATGAATGTCTGTGGGGAGGTAGCTTGAATGTATTAATGGAGATAGGAAGACCCACACACTGTAGGCAGTACCATTCCCTAGGCAGGGGATCATAGGCTGTGTACATGGCCAAAAGGAGCTGTCCCTAATTATTCTGATTATCGTGGGTGTGATGTAACCAGCTCCCTCAAGGTCGTGTTCCTCCACAATAGACTGCAACATGAAGTCTCACTTACATGACCTTTGCCAGGGTATTTTATCTCAGCAACCAGAAAAGATATTAACACAATAGTGCCTGAAAAATGTCTGATTTAAATAACTTTTAGTAGTCTCCGTTTCTGAAAAACCATATACATTTGTTTCCATGGAGATTAAAATGGACTCCTTATAGATTCCTGAACAGCACTCTGCAAAAATGATTTTGAGATTAATTGCAAGCATTTCAAAGATCAATTATCTGAAAATGTGCTAAACATGCAAGTACAAAATAAAATTTAGGCCTTCCCCCCATTTTATTTCTTCCATCCTTAATTTTTTATACAACAGCTATTAACATCACACAATAACTTTAAAAATGTGTACTTATTCTTGCTAATGAGCTGTCATTCCACTGTCTGTATCCCTTACACCATAAATAATTCTTAGGCAGATAGAAACTTGAACATGATGGGAAATTATTTTTATACTCTCAGTCTAACTTTTTCTTTCAAAAATGTTTATCATTTTCTTTTTTATTACCATATTTATTAAAACATAGCAATATTTTACTCCAAAATTGGTATCTTTTTCAGTAAGAGTAACAAATTGTTTGATCTTAAGTTTTTAAATAGGGAATGAATGTGTAGTTACAATTCTCCTCTTTTTCCTTCTTGCTTCCTGCCACATTTTATATGGCATATGGTATTACTGGATTAGTTGATGTTATAATTATTCTAAAGCTGGCTAGTGCACTATTCTTTTAGCTATTTCAACGCCTATGATTTCTCTCGTCTCCAGTACAACTTGCACAAAATTTACAACATCGTTTGACAAAAAAACTATATAGTTTTAGTCAACTGATGCCAATCTATAAAATTCCTAACACTAGTATTGGGTAACAGTTTTCCTAGTTTGAAACTACATTATAGCTCACTACGGTTACATAAGGCCCTCAGGACAATACTGTGGAAAACAGAAAGTGATTAAATTGTGCAATAGCAACACCTTCGTTGGGGTCTGGTGGTCTCCCTCCTTTATTTCTGTTTGTGAGTATTTTTAATGCTTAAAGCTCAGGTTTGGCCTGGATAGTATCAGTAACATAACTTCTTGTTGTTTCATCTATTTGTTTATGTTTATTGTCCAACATCATGAATGTTATACTCCAACGATACCGTATTCTAAAAATATTTTCCATTCAGCCATTCTTTTACTCCTTGTACAGGTAGTGCATTCTCCAAATGCTTCCAATTTTAGGAAGAAAATCTTGGTTGTTTTCCACTTCCACTCTTTTGACTGAGGCATGGGAAAAAGAATAAAGTCTTTGATTTTTTTTTTTTTACAGAGAAGCTCTACCTAATGGTGGTAATTCAAATATCTCTGCATTGGAATAGAATAATTCTGTGGAAAAAAAACAATTTTCAATCTTTAAAAATTAGTTATACCTGTTAATCTAGATTCATGTGTCTAGGAATTTGTTCTCTATACACATGGGCATATTTAAAAATATCTATGTGCACTGTTATCCACTAAAACATTATTTGTAATAGCAGAGAAAAAATTCAAGTAAACCTAGCAAATGGCTCATAGGGAATTTGATAAGTGAAACACAATAAATTCATACATAAATGTGTTATCGGGTCATTTAAAAAAAGATGATTATCTGAATGTAGTAAAATTATAAGATTCATAAGATGCATTGTTGGGTAAAAACTGTGATGGGTAGAGCAGGCAGGTTATTGTAGTATCACCAAGTAAAAATGCATCAACAGAGAGGCCTTGAAGAATATAGGATGCAGAGACAACTCAAATCACCCCCCAGGGAAATGAGTTTCATTGGAAGAAGTGATTTAATAAGAGATGTATTTTTCAATGTATCTCTTAAAGTGGCTTTCCCCATTGTTACCATGTAAGTACATCGATTATCACACAGACTATATTCATGGTAAGATGCTGCATTAGATGTACTATTGTCACTTTGTAGTTAACAGTTGTTTGTAGGATGGGTGCTACTGTTGAGACTTTTGATGAACTGGAGAGTGATTCTTGTACACATAAAATATAATTTATAACAATTATTGTATTTTCGTGGGTATGATATAGATGTGTGTATGTGGGTATATGTACACATGTGCACATATATATGAAGACCATATGTATATGTGGAAGCCAGAGATGGGTATCAGGTGTCTTTCCCACATTCTCCATCACACTTTACCTGTGATGGCTACCTTTATGTTAATTTGACCCAAGTTAGAGTTATCAGACACAAGAGAGCCAGCCTTCTGTGGGCGGTGCCAACCCTGGGCTCACAGTCCTGGGTTCTGTAAAAGGATACACTGAGAAAGTCATGAGGAGCAAGCCATTAAGCAGCACCCCTCTATGGCCTCTGCATCAGTTCCTGCCTCCAGGATCCGGCCCTTCAATGATGAACAGTGATGCGTAAATGTAAGCCAAAGAAACCTTTTGCTCTCCAAATTACTTTGGTCATGGTGTTTCATTGCAGCAACAGTAACCCTAAGACACTACCTTATTGTTTTAGATAGCATGCCTCAATGAACATAGAGCTCACCAACTTTGTCAGGCTGGGTAGCCAGAGAGTTCTAGGTCTCTGTGTGTCTCAGCACCACAGCACTGGAGAGGAAGACACATGGTTCTCTGTTCTCAGTTTTTAATCAGTCATTGGTGAACTAAATGCTGATCTTTGTGCTTTCGTGTTCAATGGTTTACCAATTGATCCACTCCCAGATTATTTTTAAGTTTGAAATGGAATCTTAAAATTGCTAAAATGGAAAATGTTTTTCTTTTATCTAAAGTCTTTTCATTTTTGTTCATGAACTATTTAATTTTAATAATCATTTTAGGATGACTTTGCACTATGTGTGCTTATGTTTCTAAACCTAATTATGTGTCTTCATATATTAATAATAAGTCTAACATTTATTATATTATAGGAAATATTTAAAATATATCCTATATATACTCTATAAAATATTAGCATACCAATTAAAATATAAATTATTTGAATAGAATTTTGCTAATTAAAATTTTACCTAAGCACTACCTTAAAATTTCAAGTTTAAAATAGTACAGAACTATCTTTTGGTGTTTTCTGGGGCCTGGACCCAGGGTCCTGCACATGTTGAAGACACACACATTCTAAGACTGAGCTCTGTTCCCAATCCTGAATTACCTAATTTTAATTTGTCTTATAAACAGCTAAAATTCTGATAACCTAACTGTTTTTAAGTAATGTTACCACAATAGTACCAGCAATTATATGATCTAGTGGTGAAAGAGGTCCTTCGGTTTATGTGTTGCTTTCATTGGCTAATCAATAAAGAAGCTGCTTGGCCTGATAGGGCAGAACATAGGTAGGTGGAGAAAACAGTTGAATTCTGGGAGGAAGGAAGCAGAGAGAGGGAGAGAGCCACTATGGAGCTGCCACGTCAGACATGCTGAATCTTTCCTGGTAATCCACGACCTCGTGGTGCTACAAAGATTAATACAAATGGGTTAGATCAAGATGTGAGAGTTGGCCAAGAAGAGGCCAGATATAATGGGCCAGGCAGTAATTTAATTAATACAGTTTCTATATGGTTATTTTGGGGGTTAAGTGAGCTGGGTGGCCGGGATGAAAAGCAGGCCTGCTCACCTCTTACTACATTCTAGAATCTTGAGAAATTTAGGTATTTACTTTACATATAGAAAGAGATTAAATAACTTCACAGTTAATACAACTGGGTGGTAGAAAAATTGGGTCAGCTTTTGTGTAATCACGTTGCTATGACTTATTTGCTACGACACGTGCTTTGTCAGAAAATTTGAGATATTAACTAAAAAGACTTTTTAAAAAGATTTATTTCATTTTTAATTTTGTGCTGGGGTTATAGGTTTGTGAATTTGGGTGCCTATAGAGACATTAGATTCCTTAGAATTAGAGGTACAAGCAGTTTTGTCCACCTGCTATGAGTACTGGGAATTAGTCCTCTGCAAGAGTGATACGGACTATTAACCACGGAGTCATCTTTCCAACCCATTTTCAAGGACTCTTCCTAACTCATGTATTGAAATTTGACAAGTAGGACAAGTGTCTAGCACAGCTGGATTCTGGGACTCAAAAGATAGCTTCATCTACAAGCTTTTCACTCACTCTCTCACATCTTTGCTCCCTCCAAGTTAACTCCATTTTCAGCTGCAGAAACAAGACTTCTAGCTGCCTCTCATCCAGCCAACTGGTGATGCTTCACTTTCTGTCGGCCAACAGAGACCTCTTCACTTTATTGCTTTATTTTTGGCAGTAGCCACATGTCTGAAATATAGCCAGGGAGATAAAATATATTGATTCACACAGGTGAAGTAAATGTAAACTATTTTATTTTATTTTATGTTTAAGGGTTTATTTTACTAAATCATATGATTCGTGAGTGAAAATGGGCATTTCCAAAAAAAAAAAGAAGGATTAAGTTTGTATAGGTGGGGGTAGGAAGAAAAAATATCTTTCATGAATTTAATTATCAATTAACTGCATATGCTTATGTTAATGTATCCTTATCCAAATTATCAATTGTATAGATGATTATAAAACAACAAAACAATGTGGACATCAATTAGAGCTTTAAAAATGTTTTTTTGATAATGTATGTAAAGGAATACCTATAGTTATATGCCAATTAGTTTACAAAATTAATATTGATCCTGGGCCAAGTCTCAAGGATCAAATACTATTGATCTAAAAAATAAGTAACAATAAAATGACTCCTAATGACATTCTGCTATACTCATATATCAATACCTTGCTTTGCCGTCATCAGAGAAGTTTACTCCTACAGCAAATGTGAGCAAATACAGAGACTGTTGAGCGATTTCTAACTGGTCTTAAAAATAAAAAAAAAAAAAAAACAACCAGAGTCAGATATTAGAGCATGAAAGCTGAAAGATAAGGGAAACAGAACAGTCAACCACTAGTTCTCACCTCTACAAATAGTCCTCAGATCAAATAGGGTATTCTGTTACAGGGAGGGGACCCCTTGTTTGTCCTGGCCACCTGGCTAGCTTACACCTGAAATAACCACACAGAAACTGTATTAATTAAAACACTGCTTGACCATTAGCTCCAACGTCTTATTGGCCAACTCTTATATATTAGTATCGCCATGTGGCAGTGGCTTACCAGAGATTCTAATCCGCATCCATCTCAGGCAGAGGATCCATGGCTTCTCTGACTCTGCTTTCTTCCTCCCAGAATTCTGTTTTATCTTCTCCGCCTACCTAAGTTCCACCCTATCAAATAGGCCAAGGCAGTTTTTTTATTCATTAACCAATGAAAGCAACACACAAACAGAAGGAACTCCTACACCAGCATTCTGTCTCTACACATCCTCAGATTGAATGCCTTGAGCTCCTGTCTCCTCCTGTTTTATATTCCTCTATCTCCAGCCATATCCTTTCCTATCTCCACCTCCCTAGTGCTGGGATTAAAGGTTTGTGACTTCCAAGTATTGCGATTAAAGGTGTGAGCCACCAGGCCTGGCTCTGGTTCTCTTTTAGACTGGATCAATCTGGTATAGCTCAGTGTGGCCTTGAATTTACAGATATCCTTCTGCCTCTGCCTCTGTCTCTGCCTTTCAAGTGATGGGATTAAAGGTGTGTGGCACCACTGTCTGGCCTATATGGCTAACTAGTGGCTTAGCTCTGCACTCTAATCTTCAGGCAAGCTTTATTAGATCACAAATAAAATATCACCACAGACTCACATGCAGGCATTGCCCAGAGAGAGAGGCCTTTGAAAACACAGCTCTAAATTGAATAGTAGCAAACACCCTGTGTGTTTGTGTATGAAAATAGTAACAGACCCTGTGTGCTTGTTTGCATGTGTGAATAGTAGCAGCACATACCCTGTGTGTTGGTGTGTGTGTGAATCTGTATGAAGAATAAGAATTTAATATATAGTCTAGCACCTTATTTACTAATCTCTACAGTGTAGCATCAGCCCATATCTAGAACTTAATCAACTTATATTATTGAAATTTTATAACCATTGAACAATGTTTTCCCCAGTCCCTGGAAGTCATTACCCCCCCACCACCATGTCACAGTGTGATTATTTCATTTTCCTTTCTTCTTCCTTTGTTCTACTTACTGCTTTGATATTAGAGAAGGTATTTTTTTTTAAAAAAATTGATTTCTGCTTCAAAGAGTTTCCACAAAGTGGCTGATTCACTTCCATTACATGCCATCAAGAATGGATACTGCTTTATTGGCTTTCATGACAGATTAGATTCAAAGTAATGTTTGTAGTATCTGTTTTCCAAAGCCCAGAATATTGTTTGGAACATATGGGCATTCCTCATGTTCTTTCTCTGATATGAAAGGAATTGGAACTTAGGCTCTGAGAACAAATACAAAGAAATCACAAATCTAATTTGTCTTTGATTTGGGTCTTGGCTAATTATGAAGGAACCTTTCAACAATAATGACTTCAAACATTTAAATACCCCGTGAAACCGCAATTAATTAAGAGGCTGCTGATTCTGAGAACTCCGCAATGAATAGGGAATGAGGGAGAAATTATAAGTCAGATGCCATGCTCAGAGCAAATTATCAATAATGTCATCTCTACTGCATTATCTACACACAAAAACTGAGGGAGATGATGAGAAAATAATATATACAAAACAGAATTTAAAACTAAATTTGCCACTTATTTGCATTCAATAAAAAGCTTGTGAGGAGAATAGTCACACAAGGCAGAAGACAGTTACAGGATTGTAGCCTATAATATTTAAAAGAGCAAAAGTGTTTATACCTATTAACTTCTCCGGTTTAAAACTAATTATTCGTCTTCAAACATGTTACTTTGTCATTTGAACAACAGTGACTTACTTGAATGTTCAAAGCCAAATCAAAATCATATGGAAAGTCAAAACATTCAAATTGCATAAAGCAAGACATTTGCTTGTATTATATTTGTGGTCTTCATGCAGGAGCTTGTACAGGCCATGGTGACATGTGGGGGCCAGAGGACAACTGTGTGAGATAAGTTCTCTCCTCCCATCTTAATGTCTTCCAGAAATTAAACTCCCTTTGTCAGGTTTGTGCAGCCAGTAAGCTTAGGTGCTGAGGCATGTCACTGGCTCCCTAATACCCATTTTTATTCAGAATCTTCCTCCCTTTCAGCACCTGGATTCTTTATCTTTAGGAAGAGAAGCCCAGTGGAAGCATGTTGGGTCATGGCTAATATATACTTAGAAGAATATGGGTACTCTGTTGTGTTTGCTCTTACTCTTTGCTTCTTGCCCAAGATGAGATGAACAGACTTCATGTTGATTTTCTTAATCACCACACACCCAAAGCAACAACATCAGCTAAGCATTATGTGTGTGTGTGTGTATAAACTTTGCTTCCTTTTAATCCTATCATCTCAAACCATTTTTTTCATTATAAAATAACCATGAGTAACACAGTGGCATCAGGTCCTGTCTCTATTGCTTGAGCTGGCTTTTGGGAACCTATTCCCCATACTGGGTTGCCTCGTGCAGGCTTTGTGCAAGAGGAGGAGTTTAGTCCTACCTCAATTTGATATGGCATGCTTTGTTGACACCCAGGTGAAGCCTGCCCTTTTCTGAGCAGAAATAGAGGAGTGGATGGGGGGGACAAAATGGATGCAGGGGGAAGGAACAAGAGGTTAAGAGAGAGGGGAAACTAAGGTCAGAATGTAGAATAAATGAAAAATTAATTAATAAAATAAGAAACCAACACATTATTTCTGATTGATTTTTCTCTACCACTTTTGTTGTTATTATTCTCCCTAGTTTATTTCTATATTTTTTGGGACAATAGTGCCAAGTTCTATTTTTGTTTTTATTTGAGTTACATTTATTTATTTTGTGTGTATGAATGTGTGTGTGTATGAATGTGTGTGTGTGTGTGTGTGAGAGAGAGAGAGAGAGAGAGAGAGAGAGAGAGAGAGAGAGAGAGAGAGAGAGCGCATCTGTCTGGGCATGCTCAGAGATGTGTGTGGTTTGAGGTGCTGTGGTTTGTGAGGATCAGAGGACAACAAGGAATTCATTCTTTCCTTACATTGTGGGTCCCAGGGTAAAACTTGAATGATGGAGTTTGGTGTGTTACCCACTGAGTCATCTTACCAGACTCCACATTCTTCTTGACACTTTCCCCCACACCGTCCTTCTGGCAAAGCATCCCTCACTTAAACACTCAGGAGCATCCCAAATTAACCTACAGGCTACTCTAGGCATCTGTGTATGTGGAAACATGATTTTCTCCAAGGCCCATCTCACCTAGTAAAACGTGCTCTAGGCTCATCTTCATGTTACACACAATAGGATTCCCTTTAAAAATTTTCACTCAAGGTTAATAATATTCCACTTTCTGTATAGACTGGGTTTTCTTTTTCATATTTCATAATTATATACTCTCTAACTGCTCATTTGCTGTGATCCATTCAAGTTACTTCCATATTTTCTCTCCTATAGGAATCATCACAATAACCTAAAGGACACAGATCACCTTAAGATCTGGATTTAGAACTGCTCAACTCCATAAGCAGCATCCGGATTGCTGGATAATGTCACAACTTTTATTTTAACTGTCTTGAGGATCATCTATGTCATTTCCTAAGTGTCTGTACTATTCTACATTTCCAACAGTGCACAAGGTCTCCAGTTCCTCCACACCCCAGTTGTAACTCGGTTGTCAATAGTGACTATTTCAGAAGGTATAAGGTGTTGCCTCACTGTGGTTATGACTTCTATTTTCCTGTGAGCCAGTGTCCTGAGTGCCCTTCCATGTCCTTATTAGTCATTTTACAGATATTAGCATGACATGGTTTTGTATGTAGAAAATTCAAAAACCATCAGAAAACACTGTTAGGACTCATAAATGAATTCAGCAGGATACCAAATGTTCAAGTCATTGTGTTTGTAGGTCCTAACAACAAGGTATCTAAAAATAAATTAGAAAGTGATCTTATTTAGGAGCTCTTCAAACACAATAAATACTTGGAGAAAAACATAATCAAAGAGATGAAAGATTTGTACATTGAATGCTATAAATTAGTGATGAATGCAGGGTCACAGGTTTCATCTATGGATGAAAACATTTGGATATATAGAACGGCTGTTTTCTGGTGGAAGAGATGGCTCAGCACCACTAAAGGAACCTGTTGCAATGCCTGGTGATCTGACTATAATCTCTACAGGGTGGAAAGGAAGAATAAATCTCCACGGGTAATATTATGATCTCTGTGCTCTCACTGTGACATACATGTACATGTGAGAGGGTGTATCTGCACACATGTTTACTGTGTACACACACCTGTACACAATACACACACATGAAATAGAACATAAAAAATTATAATGATTTTGAGATTTGTTACTCAACCCATCAATATTCCAATGATATTTTTACAGAAATTAAAAACTTAGGTAGAATCATAAAAGACTCTAAATACCCAACAAAAGAAAAAAGCTGGAGACATTATACTTCTTGATTTCAAATGAAATGCAAAGTTACAGTAATTAGGCATGGTCTCAGAATAATGACATATGTATGAATCCATAAAAAAAATCTGTACTTATATGACCACGTGAGTTTTAAAAATAATTTTAAAAAATGCAATGGGTAAAGGATAGATTCTGCAGGAAACAATATTGAAAACCTGGGCCTCCACAAGCACAAGAATGAATTATTTTTTTATACAGCACATAAATATCAGCACCAAGGGATTAAATACTGAGATCTAAGTCCAGGGCTATAAAACTGCTAGGAGAAAAAAACATATGAAAAAAGTTTCATAACATTGATCCTGGCAATGATTTCTTTCATATCACTAAAACGCAGGCAACAAGAGCAAAAATAGACAAGTGTGACTATATTAAGCTAGAAGGCTCTGCACAGCAGAGGAAAAACTGGACAAAATGAAACCATAGCACACACAGTGACCGAATGTTGGCACTAACTTAGCTGATGAGATGTTGACATTTAACTTTGTAAGGAATTTCTGCAACTTAGAAAAGACTAAATAAACAGCCAGATTGCAAAATGGGCAAAGGACCTCAGGACGTTTATAACTAAGTTAAAAAGTAGCTAACAATACTAGACAAGGTGTTTACAGGCTTAATAAACTCTGGCCAGGGCTTCCGCAGATGACCCCACATCCATGTGTATTATGGGTAATATAAATTGGACACGATGGATTATTTTTTCCCTAAAGGTCATGAATTGGAGAGCAGCTGGAGAGGAGGGAAGTTGATCTCAGAGGAGTACGCGTGAATATGATCAAACTATAATGTAGGCTTGCATGAAATATGCTCGTGGAATTAATAAGAATATATATCTTAAAACTCCAGTCAGTTGTTTTCTAGAATGCTTCCCAACCAGGGTTTGCCTTTTTGTTTTTCTTGTGTTGTGGATTCGTGTCATGAAGACTTCAGAGTTAAAAGTGTATTTACTGTACGAATGCGGGGCAGTTAGAGAGAGAACTTCTGAGCAAAGGGCTGAGACTGGAAGCCTGTGGGCCTGAGTTTGGATCCCTGTCACCCACGCTGCAGCTTGGCATGGCCGCGTGTGCATGTAACCCCAGTGCTGGTGGCGAGGAGATAGAGGGGTGCTAGAGGCTGGTTATCTCAATTAGAGAGATCCAGGTTTAGCGAGAGATTTTGTCTTAGGAAAAAAGAGGACATTATTCTCTGGCTCTCACAAGTGCACCTACACATGTTGTATGCATGTGTGCGTGTTCCTTAATACATGCATGGACACATATCCATACAGGAATAACACAAGGCTAGAAATTTTCCGAGATAAAATACCTTTTAAAATCCATATCACTCCTAAGGTATATATTATCCATGTTTACTTTCCGAAGTTTTCTTGTTCACCAAGCAGAAGTGCTGTCTCCCTGGTTTCTGCACAGTAAAGCAATTATCTCCCACACCCCATAATGTCCTCTTGAGTGGGGAGGAGCGTCCCTCACCTCTGTGAAGTTGGTTACCAGATTTATGTATTAATCGATGTTTATTTTCTTGCATTTATTTTATTTTCATATAGTGTCTTATTACTTGCCAATCCCCAGCCTCTCTGCTGAGTGCTGCAAGTACAGGTATGTGCCACTGCACCACCTTGCTTTTTGCCATAAATTCATTAAAGTGTTTGTTGGGACTGCATTGTATAGTGTTGGTTCACACTGCGCCTGGCTTTAGGGTTGAAGTGATGAAAGCTTACTGTCGTGATAGATTTTATTGACAGTCCAGGCTTGGTCTCAATTCTGCCTCCCTGGAGAACTTATCTTCTATAACTCTTAAAGGCTGATTTTTTCAGCATGGCTGGCTTTAGAAGAGGCGCCTCTTTACCATTTTCCCTAGTTTTATAGAAAAGGGATTTCCTTCTGTGTCGACTTCTCAGCCAACCTATGCAGATCTCATCCACGGGACCTGGGATCGGATGACCTGAAAGAATGGGTGGAATACAGTCTAATGCTGTAGACAATCTTACTTCAGTTTCAGTGTTCTTCTATACACGAATAAAACAAAGAAAGCAATGATCTAAGGAAGGCTGTTTTAACATGATTGTAAAAACATGTTAATACACGTCAGTTAAGCACATACTTGATATTAACAGAGCTGCCGTTTCCCAGAACTTTTTCAGGACAGACAAATTTAAACACAATTGCATGGCATGTACTATAGATTATATCTGAGGAAGCACAAAAGTAAGGCAGAAGGCCATATAAAAAATCAGGGCACAGTCCGGGTGGTGGTGGCACATGCCTTTAATCCCAGCACTCAGGAGCCAGAGGCAGGTGGATCTCTGTGAGTGAGTCCGAGGTCAGTCTAGTCTACAAGAGCTAGTTCAAAGACAGGTAGGACTGTTACACAGAGAAACCCTGCCTTGAAAAACCAAAATAGGTAAGCAAACAAACAAACAAATAAATATCAACAAAGAAACAAATAAATAAACAAAATGTCAGGGCACAATGATCAGATTGGGTTCTAAAGCCATGTTCTGGCATCCTTATAAGTTTAACAAAAATAAACATCCTTATAAGTTGAATGTAAAAGTTTAACATAGGAGGCACAAAATCAGGTCCAAGAACAACCCAGGGAACTAAATGCACCTGAGTAAAAGGCCCTCTGCCTTGTTTCCTGGAGTTTCTCTCTCAGTTCCTCTAGCCACTGTTCACCATGCATCAATCTTTTGATCGTTTTCAGACACTTCTGTACTCTTATATCTTATGCAGCTCTTCTTCCTCTTATCCTGATGGGGACAGTGCTTCCTGAGGTTGACTGCACGAAATGAACCTAGAAGTGGTTCCAGAGAGCAAACATTTGGAGTGTGACTATTATTTTCTTGTCTGTACTGGGAGCAGCAGCTGATCATGGCTGCAGTGTTCCATTGGGATTCAAGTTGTTCTTTCCTGTTACTTTTATTGAGACTTACTTAAGCATCATCATGTCATTGAGACTGCCCTGTACTCCAAATCTTGGGGGAAGTAAATACTTCCAAGTTTCATGATTTTTCTAAAAGATATAGGTTAAGAAAAGCAGTTCATAGCCTGGTGTTTTTTTTTTTTGTTTTGTTTTGTTTTGTTTTTTGCTTTTTGTTTTTATCAAACTGGGAAGAAAATAGTTCCAATTATACTGCTCTTAGTGTACCTTGTACTCCATTCTAGTTTCATAAGAAGTTTAAAAGGCTATGAGACCAAAAAGGGGAGCATAAGAAAGAAAAAAGGAGATCTTAAAGAGAGAGGTGAAGAGAGTAACAATACATGCGACATAAATTAATAAATCTGGCTATTGTGAGGAGAAAAAGGACCAACAGAGAGGATAGCGGGAAGAGGAGCAGAATGGAAGAGAGGAGGACCAATAAAAAATATGTATGCAAATGCCATAATGAAACCTATTCCTTTGTATGCCTTTAACCACTTCTCTGCCTTGAACTCAGATCAAGTGTGTGTATTTCCTTTTCTTTTGCCTTTGGCTATTAGTGCCAAATTCATTTAGAACTCAGATGAGATGTGAGATTTGTCTTAAGATAGCTGGCCAGTTTATAAGCCAAATAAAATATTGCTACAGCATAATGACACCTTAAAATAGCAGTTCATCTTATAAATGCAATTTATTATTATAGAAAAAAATCATTTGAAAACAAGAGACAGCTATATTATTCTTCACATCAATGTGAAAAGTATGGAACTGTTTTAAAGTTGGTACTTTCCAAAATGATAAAAAATTTGTTTGATGTCTATTATAAGCTTGCTCGGCCCTAGAATGGACTCTTACAAATTCCTAATGACTAATTATTTTTCCTCTCTCTCTCTTCCCAGTGCATATTCAATGTAAAAGTATGCTTTTAATTAAGTTCTGCTCAGTAAATAGATATTCAGATGCACATTTTGCACATCAGAATCACAATTAAAGCTGGAGGGTTACTTTTTGCAATGTTATTCTAATTAAAATACTTTTAGCTGTATTTGGCATGCATTAAAATGTCAAGTAATTGACAGCCCATAAGTGAAAAATTGATCCAATTATCAAGCCAGCTAGAACTTTTTTCCTTTCGTCAACTGCTAAGATTTATTATGGCCATTAGAATTACAGATGTTTATATGTTTGCTTTTAGTAATTGAAATTCATTTAACTTTACCATGCCCTGAGTGTTGTTGCTGCTCTTTAGTAGGATAGACAGTCACTCAATCTTCCAAGTATACATTTACGAAGTACTCCCAACTCTCTCTTCACATGGAGTGGATAATCATCCTTTCACTTGAGTTTAGAGAATAGATTTTTCTTTTTGTGTCTCCAGATGGTCTTTCTGATAATGAGTCACAATGAAACACAGCTTCTCCTGAGATATGGCCTCTATTCAATGTGTTTTTAAGTTAATAATATAAATCTTTGTGAATTAATTAAAGTCAAACAAATAAAAGAAAATACAATGAATGTTAACTTTTAATTGCAGTCTTGAGTTTGTTTCTTTTACATTGTAATAAAACATTTACTCTTCTTAATAAAATTTATCCAAATTAAAAAAATTTGGATTCTACATATGCTTGAAAAGTACTCAATTTTGCACAAGTACTCATGGAAAAGATTATTAATAATTAATTATTTCTATTTGGATCAGCACTGTGGGAGGGGTGTATTATTTGTGAAAGACTTTTAAAATAGATGTCCAGTAATCAGTAATCAAATCATTGAGTTTTGCACATGGATATAAACTTTGTGTTGCTCTGAATGAAAGAACAATGACTTGAAGAAATATAAAATTGATTTATTTCTTAGGAATGCAGTAGGCATGTCTCTATTGATTGCATTTTATAAAGTGTAAACAACATATCAGAAACTTAAAAAAAATTCTTCCCTTATTCAACAACCCTCAACACCCTGTCCTAGATTGAAGCTCAACTCCCTACCCCACCACTCTTTGGTTCCTCTATTCATTTGTTACACTATTGAGACTCCTAATTCAGGCTACTCATTGACACCCAACACTCTTGATTGATAGTACCTCTTTACTTTTACCTCTTCTATTTTATGTTTTTTTTTATAATCTTTTATTTACTTGTTAGAGTTTCAGCAAGGATCAAAACTTGTTTTCCTCAAACATTTTTCTTTATGAACCAGTACCAGAAACAGTAAGAACTTATTTTGATCTCACAGAGAACTTTCTTATGGCAGATTCATTTGCAGTTAGTCCTTTTGACCTGTGGCTGTCAGGGTCTGGAAAGTTACTGTAAACCTTGCATTGTCATGTACTGTGATTTCTTTATGGAATAAAGATGAAATAAAGATTAGGCTTCTGGATACAACATTATGATAAACAAATAAATGAGCTTCGTTTATTTATATTTCTGCTTCAAGTCACATTCAAAAATATATATTATTAATAAATTAGTGCTGAAATTAGGAACATCTGATCATACTGCATACTTGAATAAAATTACTCAACAGTTATTTTCTCTTAAGACATAACTCAGTTTCATTAAAGATGGACAACAGTCACTCGACAGCACTAGAGTTGGAAGACATTTTAAATACCAAAGTTGCCAATAAAAATTGCAGAACTGGTAATGTCATGACATACTAAGTAAGAAAAAGAAAATTCACTTGAGGAGTGTGAACTGAAGATGGCAGAAGAATGCTTTATCCTGACTGCATTGGAACCTGTGAATGAGGCAACTCAAAATTCTCACTGCCTGGGTAAAAGTAATTTGAAGGGTGAATGGGGAAACTGATTAACTGGAGGGGAAATGGAGGTCAATGAGAAGGAGAGGAGAAGAGGAGGGTAAAATAACAGTAAGAGTATATGGAAAAGTCTTAAGAAGCCATGCTATCATTTGTTTACCTAAAATTAAATATATTGCATATATCTATATTTATATATTTATATCTATCTATCTATCTATCTATCTATCTATCTATCTATCTATCTATAATAGTTTATGTGCCATCCCATAAAACACACACACAAGTAACATCATACGACCTCAACAGGTCATATTTAGAAACATATATGTATAAGGAAATATAAATATGCTAACAATCAATTAATATAAAAGCCATGAATTTGAAGGAGAATAGGAAAGGGTACATGGGAGGGGTTGGAGAGAAGCATGAAAGGAAGAAATGTTGTAACTAAATTACAACCTCAAAAATAAAGGAATAAAACATGTCTATGTGTAGACATATACATATTTAGTTGAAATAAAAATTTACTATCTGGTTTGGTAATACTCATCTCAAGAACCATAGACTATCTAACAAACCCCTGCACAAGTCATGAGAAGTACCCAACAACTGTTGTTGCTTCCATTGATTGCCTCCATGAGGTTGAAGGTTAAGTCTCTTTTGTTGAAAACACCATATGCTTTGGACTCAAGACCTAGAAGATCCAAGCTGAATCTGACCTGAAAGTTTCCCCCCTCAGGACTGGGTCTTGGGTTCTAGAAGAGGCCATGGAAATTTCCAAGGAAAGAAAATAACCAGTAGTACCACTTAGCTAAAAGTCCATGAAGTACAAAATTGATCAACATGGCATAATAATACTAAGGGTGAAACAATGATGTTCTTTTCTTGACAGTAGCCATCAACTCCCTAATGAGACTTAAGGCCCACTTAATAAGAGTGAAATAATGTGTGGTCCTGGTACTTGAATCCTAGCTGACTACCTGGGGATAAGGTGGTTGGAGAGAAATCTACAACTGCCACTTTGCTAAACCATCACAGTTCTTGATTACATTCTATATATTTATCCTTACATTCACAGGAAAGTGTAGTTCCCACTTTTCAACAGAGACTTTTCTCTGTGCAATAGAGCGATACCAGAAAACTACAATAGATGGAATTAGAGAGAACAAGTGACTATACCATGCCCAGCCCAGTAGTTGTGTCTACAGCTTACTCCTGTACCCAAGTCTCAGGAAACATTGGGAAGAGGGGGCAAAAAGACTGTAAGAGCCAGAAGAACAAGATGCCATCTGAGAGAATGCATTTCCTAGAAATCTTATTGAAGCTATACCCATGAAACTCAACAACATGACTGCCTGTCTTAGGGGTTCTGTTGCTGCCATGAAACGCCATGACCAAAAGGCAGGTTAGGGAGAAAAGAGTTTATTTGCCTTATACTTCAACATTGCTGTTCATCACTGAGGGAAGTCAGGACAGCAATTCAAACATGACAGGATCCCAGAGGCAGGATCTGATGCAGAGGCCATGGATGGGTGCTGCTTACTGGCTTGCTCATCTTGGCTTGCTCAACCTGTGATATGGGGAGTCCTTCTGTATATATGTTGCTTTTATTGTTTAGTGAATAAAGAAACTGCCTTGGCCTGTGATAGGGCAAAATAGAGCTAGGCAGGGAAACTAAACTGAGAAAGAAGGCAGAGTCAGGGGAAGCCATGTAGCTGCCACCACAGACTCGCTGGAACCTTGCCACAGTAAAACACAGCCACGTGGCGATACACAGATTAATAGAAATGGATTAACCAAAGATATAAGAGGTTGTTAGCAATGTGCTTAAATGATTGGCCAAGCAATGATTTAATTAATATAGTTTCTGTGTGATTATTTCGTGATCTGGGCAGCTGGGAGCAAACAAATAGCTTCCTACTACAAGCCTGCTTTCTTATAGATCTCAGGACCACCAGCTCAGGGATGGTATCACCCACCATGGTCAGGGCCCTCATGTATTGATCGCTGAATGAGACAATACCTTACAGCTTGGATCTCTAAGAGGCATTTTCTCAATTGTGACTTCTTCCTATGTGATGTCTCTAGCTTGTGCCAAGTTGACAAAAACTACCCAGTATTCTGTGTAAAGAAAATCCAAACAAGGGCAGCACCAACAGCTATGCTCACAGGGAAGGGGAAAACCTCATGAGATCCCAACCATAGGTTTTAAAAAAAAGTTTTCTGATGGGAATTTTCACCCAATTGGCTATTGAATAAATAGAAAAGAAAAAAATGAAAGAAAGAAATAAAGAGAAAAGTACGTGACTGATGATGACTGCTCCTAGGTATGGTGGAGGAGAAAGTTTATTGTAGATAAAAGGGAAAAAGGGAGTGATAGCCAGAGGCAGAGAAAGCAAGTGCAGAGTGGTCATGATTCTAAATCATTTGAGGAGAGGGGAGAGATGGGAACCAGGAGGCCCAAAAGAAGGGGTAACCAAAAGAGTGGGATTATGTAGGAAAGGGCAGCCCAGCCTCTGGGCTGAAAATGTTTAGGGTAGGGGTGGTATATGTCAGCCAGAAGGGCCCTGTAACAGGTAGGGCTGAGGGATACTGCTTTGATTTGTTAAATAGGCATGTTGGCCATTGATCTTAGGGCTTGAGACTTAACAGTTATCCAATACAAAGTGGTCAGCACTGAAATCATATACATACAAGTAGCATTATATGAACTGAAAAGGTTACATTTAGATATTAACAATAAATATATATAATAAATATCTTACAGCTATTAAAGAAAAAGGGGGCTTACATGGAAGGGCTTGAGGGAGGAGAGGGCAAACCAAAACATGTGATTTTATTCTAATTTTAAAAAATTAAGAATAACTTTTTTTTTTCACTGCCTGAACATGCATGTGGTATCTTGAGTGTACTATCTGGGTTAATTAATACATTTTGAGATGGAAGAAAATTAATAAAAGTGAAATTGTCAATTAATAATGATCAATCATATGTGTATATATCTTAGCCATATATGTATATATGTGCATATATATATATATATATTAGTTGCTTTAAACTTTTTTGGCTATGTAATATTCGTTTCCATTTACATTGAGGATAGTTCACAGTAATAACTTTTTTTCTTACTTTTTTCACTGTAATATCTTAAAAAGAGAGGTACAGAATAGAAAAACATCTGATGTCACATGGTATAATAATTGTGAATATCACTGTCCTTGGCTTTTGATTATGGAATACCTGACCTTGCTAAACCCTTTGATTAATGTCCTTCAAATAAAACAGCTTTAGAGCTGAAAATTCAAACAAAAGGAAGAAGTCTAATTGTAAACGGTGATTACTTAAAAGAAAAAAAAACCTCTTTTTTACCTTTTTCTTTTTTTATCCCACTATACAATTTTCTCAGCTCTCCTCCCTTCCTCCCCTTGTCCCTTTTATCCTCTCCCATGACCCCCATGCTACCAATTTACTCAGGAGTTCTTGTCTTTTTCTCCTTCCTATTGAGTTCCACATATGTCTCTTAGTATCCTCTTATTTGTCTAGGTTCTCTGTGGCTGTGGATTGTAGGCTGGTTTTTCTTTGATTTATGTCTAAAAGCCACTTATGAATGAGTACCTATTATGTTTGTCTAAGAAAAATATTCTAACAGTCATATTATTCCAGTGTTATTAATATAAACATACAACATGTCACAAGAAAGCAACTCTAAATTGGAGCCCAACAAGGAACAGACACACAAATCATCTAGACTGAAGCTTTCTCTTTTTTAAAAAACTTTCTTTTTATTAATTCAGTGTGTCTTTCACAACATGCATCTTGACTTCATTCATTTTCCATTTTTTCACATCTGCCCTCTGTCCCTGCAACCCGCCACCAAAATAAAATAAAATTTAAGAGAAAAATTAAAATCTCATCATGGAAGCTGCAGTGTCACACAGTAAATCCCTTTGTCCATGCATCTTTACTTGCAAGTGTTTCCTTACAAAGAGTCATTAGTCTGATCTGGTTCTAGGCCTCTGGTTTCTACTGCACCTTCCAGGCTATGTCCTCATTAGGTCTCTTCTTGGACACATAGGACTCAGCCAACCATGATAAGCTTAATAGGAATGGACCACGCAAAGGTTCTTAACCCCCAACCATTATCAACTACCAGTGTTTGACCTAGCCAGGATAAGCTTAATGGAGGCCTGAGTCTCACTAGTTTACCCTGAGGCAATACCTGGTTGCAGGAAGGACCAAAAACTCAGGTACCACCCAAGAACAGACCATCCAAAGGAAATTCCTAACGTTCCAGCAGTTTTAGATATGATTACCTGCCAGCACACATTGGCCAGGACACCTCTAGACAAATGTCAGCCAACGGGGTCCTGAACCTTAGAAATCCCTCCATCCCCACCTTTACTACTATAAAAACCCAACTCTAACTGAGCTCAGGGCTCTCCGATTATTCCAATACATTGGATGTTCAGAGAGACTGAGTTTGCAAACTTGTATAAAATAAAGACTTTTGCTTTTACATGCATGATTCAGTCTCCTTGTTGGTTTTGGGGGGGGGCTTAGTGCATCTGGGCATAACAGATATCATGTTGTAGAAACTAGTACTCTTATGGAATAGAACTGAAATATTTGAAGGGAACTAATTTAAATCTTTCTTGTAAGATAATTCTTTTCAGATATAAATTGTAAATAAAAATATTTTTACTAGTGTATTTCTATGTAGAATATAAGATTTAGAAGAGATTATTTTTAAATCAGAATCCAGGAAAATAAATATACCAAGGAAACAAAAGAATCTGAAAAATAACATTCAAAATGTTTTGTTGTTGTTGTTGTTTGGTTTTGCTACTTTTTTTTAAATATCTTGCTCAATTCCTTGAATTTCTGCTTAAGTCTCCCTGACAGAGTGTAAATGGGACTAGCAGATGTTGGTTAAAATGACTGTGACTTAATGAGCTTCCCAAAGCCGGCAAAGTCCCCAAGTCTGTACCAATTGCTTATTTGTGTGACAAAGCCTCGGAGTAACACTTGACTCCATTTCTCCTCTTTCTCTGCAACAGATCTCAGATCGCTAAGCATCCTCTGAGTTCAAAATCAGAAAAAGATGCTCTGTGCTTTCTTCTTTCCATGATTTGTGGAAGTTTCCTTTTGTTTCTAATTGTAATCTCCAGTTTTTAAGAGCTTGATTTTTCTGAACATCTTGATTTTGCCACATTTGAAATTTCAAAAATAACAACAAACCCTATCCTTTTTTAAAAAATTAATGAATAGGTTGCAATTGTTCTCATAGGCGATTTACCTTTTGTTCCTTTGGGTAATTAATATGGATCACAATCTAAACACCCTAAAGGAATATTTTAGGATTTCTGAATGATCCTATTAGCAAAAGCCATTTTCACAAGGGCTGTCCAAATTAAGCTGACCTTTCATCAATTGTTTCTCTGTCCATTGGGAGGAGCCATTGTCCTTCAAGACAGACATAGGATTACACAGAAGCTGTGAATGTCTGTATCTTTGCCATACGGCCTTTATGACTGTGGACCAAAATTCATTCCAGGAAGTGAGTGTGAGAGGGGAGGAACATCTGAGTTCTTACAAACTGCTCACAAGAAACAACTCCACAAAGCAGTTCCTTGCCCTGAGAGACGTCTACACATAACAATGCACTGTACAATCTCACACTGTTTAACTGTCTGACACATATTACAGCTGAATTTACTTTCTAGTTATTTGTGTTTAGTGCAACAAAATCAATATCCACTGGAAAACCCCAGGGTAATCTGTCCTTAGGTTCTCTACTTTTCAAATTCCTCTTTATGAATTAGTAAATTTTAATATGCTTTCTCACTGAGAGGAGGAATTTTAAAGGGCATTGAAACACTTGATTGTAATGACTATCTTGAAACTCTGGCAAGATTTGAGAATGGCTCCCAAGCTCATTGAGTGTGAAGCCTCTGAAAATATTAAGTGCATTTTCATATGAAGCAGCACACAAATAGTAGTTGGTGCATCACACAGTTAGAAACTGATTAGTGTGGACCTACTTAGAAAAGAAGCTTCTGGGCTTTTCTCTGAAACAATTACAAAAATTGTACAAAAGTATTAGAAAGCATGGTCAGTGAACAGCTACCACTGAACAAAATATTTAAATAAATTCAACTTTTTTTTGACACCAGGTTTCTGTGTCTGTAGACCAGGCAGGCCTCAATACCACAGAGATCTGTCTGCCTCTGCCTCCAGAGTCTTGTTTAGATTAAATGCATGCCCAGCTAAATAAATTCAACTTTTAAACATTGAATGTCTCATTTTCTATAAGAAAATTAAAAATCAGGATAATATATGAAAGGCTTCCAGTTGCTTATCTGAAGAAATAAACTCACAAAACAAAATCCACTGTCAATATGTCATGTAGTCTTCATCCCCATAGGTTAAAAAAAACATCAAAAACTATTTTAGATAAATACATATTTCAATAATAACACATAATGTGCATCATCCAGTGCCATTTACTATTATAGTAAGATCTTTAGTTGTCATTATGCTAAACTTCATGAAGATAAATATGAGATAGTATAATTTTTATTTTATAGTCTCAAGAGATTCAATTTCAAAAGCACAATATGCAGGAAGTGTGCATGCATTTCTAGAGTAGATTTGCAGTGCATCAACACCTGTATTTAAGTCATACAATGGGTCCTGATCTGGTTGATGATTGCCATTCTTGGCTTATTTGCTTTTGAGAACACCATACTCCTGTTTGGCCTATTTATCTTCCTGACTTTCAGGAAGACAGTTTGACCTGTCTTGTTCATCATCATATTCTTCCAGTGCACAGAATAGAATAGAAAGACAATATTGGTCTTGGGGGAAGCTGATCGTTTGTTCCCTACTGGCAAGACCACAAAATATTCATTCAAAAACTTTACTATTTGCAATACCGTTTGCCCAATAGCTTAAGCATATTTCTGACTAACTTCTATATCTTAAATCAATCCATTTCTATTAATCTGTGTATTGCCATGTGGCTGTGGCTTAATGGCAAGTTTCCAGCATGTCTGTCTCTGGAGGCAGCTACATGGCTTCTCTCTGACTCCACCCAGTTTCTCTATATATCTCTTTCAGCCTGGCTTTACTCTGTTAAGCCATTGACTGAAGCAGATTTATTCATTAACCAATAAAAGCAACACATAGACAAAAGGACTTCCCACACCACATTGGTAACAACAAAAAAGTAATACTTAGATGACAGAATGTTTTAATTCCACACCACATTGGTAACAACAAAAAAGTAATACTTAGATGACAGAATGTTTTAATTTCTATAAAACAAAACAAACAAAAAAGAACACCCACACTTATATATTTATAAATCATGAAATTGGAAAAATAGATAGCGTTAATGCATATATAAAAATATACACACATATATCTTGTTAAATAAAAATAATTTATCAATTTGGCTTTAAACTTTGCACAGTGAATGAACACACAACAGACAAAAGTTACTGTAAACATGTAGAAATGGGACACACATTTTTTTTTCCTCAAAAAATATTTTTTTTTCTCCTCTCCTAAGTATCTTCTGAAACAGCTTCTACTTTGGATTCTCTGGACACAATATGTGTCTCCTTTTGCAAGGCCAGTCAGGAAAGAAATATAGGACATGGTCTCACTTGGATCAAGACCTAACATTGAGAATATGACAGTAAACAGGGAAAGTTCAGGACAAGAATTCCAAGAAACAACAGATGTGAATATCTGGTTAGATTTTCTAATAAAATTCATTTGAGGGGGGAAGAGAGAAGAAAGAACCATCAACCATGCGAAAGATCTGCAAGGTAGTTTTGGAGTCCTGTAGTTAAGATAAGATTAAACTAACTCAGCTGAGATAGACTAGGGGAAATAAGGAGTTAGGACAAGCATTAGAATCCAAAGTATATTATTAACCTAAATCTGAGACATTTCATAAATATCCATTTGACATGAACATGGGTAGATAGATAGGGATAAAACTATCCATCTTGGTATGAACAACACAGAGGTGATTTTAATAACCAATTATTGTGGCTTCACCCATGCGATCACGTAACACGTGCAAGGAAACAGTCAGCGATGAAGCCTTAGGACAGGTGACTTCAGGAGTCTGATTAGAGGAAGTTCCTGAAAGAGTGGTAGTTGAGAGAAGAAACCCAGGAGAGCAGACTGGTCCAGAAGGTAAGGCAATAAGGTGTTAGATGTTAGGTAAGGAACTAGAAAAATAGTATAAACTACAGCCACGGCTCCCACTCTAACACCTAAGGAGGTTATACATCCTCATGACAACAAGAAGAGGAAAACAAATTGAAAAACAAATTCTCTTAAGTTAGTTGGGGAATTGAAATCATAAAACAAAGAGCTGCTCTCAAAATAAGAGACAGAAACAGATGGGCACCTACACACAGGTCCAGAGAGAGCCAGGCTTGAGTCACTAACGGGGGTGGGGGGAGAACTAAATGAAATTGTGAAGTCACCGGAGAATAATATGAATAATCTTAGTCTTCACACATCAGGGAGCTCTTGTGTTATTGATGGTGCATTATAAAGTTATTAAAAAGAGGACTTTGAACAAAATTCAAACAGGGAAAAATGAATGACCTCCATAAACCAATATTCATTAAGAGTATGTAGCCATTAATAGCCTTCCAAAACAGGCTTAGGTTCATGCCTTGAGAAATTCTACCAGACATGTAGGTATCTTAAAAAAAAAAAGAGGCAATATTTTATGACACCAGTAGAAAAAAATTAATTAGTAATGCCTTTCATACATTTTAAAAAATAATAAACAGAGATGTAGAGTGAAATATGAAACACACTTCACTATTTACAACATGTGCATTCCAGATATTGACAGTGGAACAATGTAAAGAAAATTAATATACAGGGAAAGAGGAGAGAACTCCCAATCCCTGAACATCATCGTGAGGATTAGTACTTAAAAGCACAGAAAATACCAAACATGATACATTGAAAATCTGTTACTGCTAATCTAGGGCAGCATTTTGAGAACAATGAGATTTTAAACAACCTAAGAGAAAGATTACCTCCACCGTAGTCAAGCTCACGTGTTTCTTATCAACCATTCCAGAACCAAGGAATAAGTTACTACAAAGTGAAAGATACTATATGTTTGTTAAAATAACACTAGAATTCTATGCCCATGATGCAATCTTAAGGGAAAGTTGAAATAATGTCATTTAACCCCCATCAAAATGTGATCAGAAAACCTGGAGATCCTGACTGATGAACTAAATATTTAGTCGATGTGTGTCTGAATGCAGATGTCTTCATGGTCTCAATGGAAGTCCATCAGCACTTGTATTCAAAGCATTCCTCTGTCAGTTTCTTTTGCCTTTGTTTATAATGACTTTGCATGTTTATCTTCACAAGCTAATGACATACAAAATGCTTCATAGCTAGCTTCTGAAGTTCTGCTCTACATATGGAGTTTCCTTTCTCTAAACCAGTGGTTCTCTCCCTTCCTAATGCAGAAGCCCTATAATACTATTCATCATTTTATGGTGACCTCCATCTGTTGTAGAATATTATTTTAACTAGGCAAAGATGTGTTGCTTTTATTTATGCTGCATTTGTTTAATTTTGTAAAGATGTGTTGCATTTTTTTCACCTTGCCTGCCTAAGGCACTTGATTGGCCTTATAAAAAGCTGAATGGCCAATAGCTAGGCGGGGCTGCCTGGGAGAGAGAATAGAAAAAAGAAGACTCTAGGCTGAAGAATGGAAGAGCTAGAGGAGGAGGAGAGAATGAGAGAGGCGCCCAGGGCTATAAGCCAGGCAGTCGCTAAACAACCAGACATGAGAAACAGTAAAAGTCAGATATACAGAATGAAGAAAGGTAAAAATCCCTGAGGCAAAATGTAGATAAAGAAAAGCAGGTTAATTTAAGTGAAAAGAGCTAGCCAGAAATGAGCCTAAGCTAGGCCAAGCAATCAAAACTAATGTTAAGCCTTCGTGTCTTGATTTGGGAATTGGGGGAGTAGGTTGGTGGCCTAAATGCACCAACCAACCATAAAATTATTTTCATTGCTACTTCATAACTGTAATTTTACTACTGTTATGAATTGTAATGTGAATATTTTTGGAGATAGAAGATCTCACAGTGTACTACACTCTGACGGGGAACTTACTTGTGGTCTAGGTTATCCTAAATTTTGGTACATTCTTCCTGAGGGAAGACTGCAGGTGTAACTGTTGTACATCACTCTTCTCCTCCCACCCTCAACGGTGAATATATTTGCAATTCTATTAGGAAGTCAAACTAGACACTTTTTAGTTACTCAGCTCCTTATTTGGATTTAGGGTTTGGAAGTATTTTAGAACACAATTCTGAGTAAGTCATCTAATTTCTTTGGACTTTATTGTTATTAAGTGAGCTAATATATGTTTAAACACTCCTAGAATAAAACTGCTTCTATCACATGTGTACCCCAAATTTTACTCAATAGTCCTAGAATTATTTATAGAACATCTATCATTTGTAAAGCACTGAGTCTTTGAAAATGTCATTGTCAGGAGTTGTAGAGATCGTTCGGGGATGATGAGCACTTGTGTTTCTGCAGAGGAACTGGGTTTAGATTTCAAGCACCTACATGGTAGCTCGCAACCACCCAAAACACCAATTCCAGAGGACCTAACCCCCTTTTTGAACTTATCAGGTATCAGGCATGCAAATGCTATATGTACATATGTGAAAACAAAACACTCATATGCAAAAAATAAAATAAATCATATAAAATGGAATTATATTTGATCTGATATATTTTACTCAATAAATGTTTATAAGAAAGCAATTAATACATTTTCTAATAGTAAAATCACTAGAGGGCAAGTTCCAAATCTGTTTTACCTATTTAAATGCCTGCTATGTTATCTTTAACATATTTAACATAATTTTAGAGGAAAAGTGGAAACGCACAATGTAGGGCTGGAAGAGGTCTCACATGATTCATAAATATTATAATGTGAAAGTGAATGTCACATTTCTTGCTGTCCTGCTTACTCTAAAAGATTACTGAATCCTAAGTACGTAAGAAAAATAAACCATCTTTAGGGAAAGGTTGTACCCAATACCGAGAAATTTATGGGACTTAGTTATTGTACTCATGTGTTTGGATGAGTTGAGTTTAACAGCTGAAAGAACAAACAAATTTCCACAATAATATTTTATAGGCTATTCCTTTGAATGCTACATCATTATAGCATTTCTTTAGACACTAAATTATTAAACATATGTTAAATTCCTCACTCATGTAAATTTCTTGATCATGTAAATACTTATGAAAATGACTGTTAGCCCTAAAATTGTCAAAAAGTCGCTGCCTTTTTTTCTTGAAGTCTCTACATTGAAGAAAGGAGACAGCAACCCTGTTTTTGCTGTCTCAGTCTCCTCAGGCTGTTGCAACAAACATACAATGAAGTGGCTAGCTCATATGCAGAAGATATTTATTTTTCACAAATCTGGAGTCCTAGGAGTTCAATCTCCCAAGTGTTGGCAGACTTGTTCATGGTGAACTCCTGCACATGCAGCCATGGTCTCGATGGATCCTAACCTCAGGTAAAAGGTGCAGGGTCTCTAGTTGACTTCTTTCATCATAACACAAGTTGTAGGTCCTCATGACTTAGTCAACTCTTAAAAATCTTATTCCCTAATACTACTAATTGTGAGGAAGGATTTCAGCTATTGCATTTGTAAGAAGTTCACAAGATACCTAGTCTGTAGCATGCATTAATATAGAAAGGTACGCGTTTGCAGAATAGTTTTATATTGTAATTTTTAAAGATTTACTTGTGTGTGTGTGTGTATGTGTTTGTGTGTAAACGTCATGTGTGTGCATGCCTTTGGATGACAGAAGAGGGACTTGGATTAACTGGCATTGAAGTTAAAGGCAGCTGTGAATCACCGAATGTGGTGCTGGAATCATACCTGTATCCTCCAAAAGAGCCACTTAATCATTTAGCCATCTCTCCAGAACCAGGGCAGAATGTACATTTTAAGTGTACATTACAGGTAATAAATGAAAAGCAGTGTTCTTGCCTTAATTTTGCATATGTATTAAGCAGTCCCTTGACTTTTCATATGAAATGCCTAAGAACCTCACTAAAAATTGTTTTCAATGCTGCTTTCCTTGAAATGATAACATAGCTATTATATTTGTTCTCCCAAAGCATAAAACATATTGAGAACTTTACAGATAACTATGATCAAACAAAACATAGAGTTGTAGAGCCTAGTTCCAATGGACACATCTACAAACCACTGTTCCACCTAGGTTTCAGGGGACATTACAAAAGAGGGGCCAGAAAAATTCTAAGAGTTGGAAGATCAGGGGATTTTGCTTTGATATGGTGTCTCCTAGTAATGTCAGAAGTTACACCTTAAAGTCTTAGCAACATCACTGTCTAAACACAAGCTAAAAAAGGAAAATAGCAAAACACATTCCAAGGTAGATGGAAGAAGGCCTAGTAGGCCTCAACACTACAGAAAGAAATACAGGCAACTAAGGAATTCTGAGAGTGGGAGGAATAATCCACCCTAGGGATTAGTAGCACACCAGCTGATTATCCAGTACCAAATGATCAGCCCTGAAAATATATATACAAATAACATTAAATAAGCTGAGAAAGTTATAATAGAAATATACATATATATTTATAGTATATACTACTTATATAACTATGTAAAATTATTTTATATATAAAATAAATTTGTTTGGATATAAATTGTAGAGGTGTTTATCAAAACAAGAAATCTGGAGCCAGATACCGAGGTAAGAACCTGAATGATCAGAGAAGATATGGAAAAGTCACCAGTGACCGGCTATCTCTCTTTTATTCTCTATCCAAAAAGGCTGAGATCCTCTCTTGACCCTGCCTCCTATCTGTCCTCTCCTCCAAAACCTCTATGGTTAATTTTGGTCAGCTAAGGGCTAGCTCTTCCCTCTTATTCAAAACAAACTTTATTGTCAGAATGCGATCAAAATATCACACAACAATTATTTTTATACAATAAATATAAATTACACACACACATATATATGCACACACACATGCATGTGTGCAACAACAATCATTGAAAGAAGAGGCCATGAGTTTGAAAGAGAGACAGTAGGGGTATATGAGAAGTTTTGAAAGGAAAAAAGGGAAGAGAAAAATGATATAATTCTATTTTAATATCGAAATAAAATTTAAAAGATGGAGTGAAGTTGTTTTTGAAGTAGAAGACATTAAGTGACCATTTTGCTTGATCAGAAATTTGATCAGATGTTGAAGCATCAGCTTGATATTGGAGCTAATCGGGATAGTAATACATGTCTTAATCAGCATTAAATGCATGAACTTTAGCATTATAACTTTATTGTCTAGATCATTAGCTCCATTATTTTGCCTGAGAAAGTTATTTAACTTTCTCCTTTGGTCTTGTCATCTATTGAAGGAATGTAACAATGGGAATCTGTATACCCTAAGTAGAGAATTTGTTATTTAACTGATTTTAATAAACTTTTTGCTAATAGATTAAGTACTCAAAAGCTATGGATGTCTTATTATTTTATAGAACTATTTTCTTAGAATAAAATCAATAGTTAAAATTTACAATCAAACTGGGGCTAAATTAAGAAGAGGAACAAAAATCACAGAAGTATTACAGCTTTGGCCAAATCATTTCAACTTTCCTAGTACTGGTTACCAGTTTACTCTATTCAGACTAGAAGGAAATATAATTTTTAACTAGGAGTCTAAAAAAAGCATACAAAGACTACTCTATGTAAGTAATTATTATCCCCAAACATTCCTGTCATATTATTTGTATGGTATAGTATAGCCATGTTTTCAAAAACCCCTTTAAAATTTACATTATCATTGTAGTAAAACACCAACAAAAATTCTTATCTCTATTAATTTATATCCAATAACATAAAATGAGAAGATGAATGAATACTGATTCATACCAAGTTATGAGTTCTGGCAAGCACAGGGCCATCTGAAAAATGCATTTTGTCATATCAAAGAAGTAAAGTTGTATCTTTGCCCTTAGTTATTATTTAGCACATGTAGCAACCAATTTTAATATCAGGCTTCATTTTATACTACACGTAGAGGTCAGAACATAGTCTTGGAACTCAGTTTGTATGGCATATTTACTTTATGGATATATTCATTGGAAAGCTATCTGTTAGCAAAATTGCACTTCTTCAGTCCTTTTCCTTAGCACTCAAGTCTTTCCCTCTGGAAAGTGATTAAACCAGAAAGACAACCTAATGATCAGTTTTATAAAATCCTTGAAGTGAAGATTTAGCAAAGCCGTCTTTTTCAATTAGATCTGATGAGCAATGAGATGAAAGATTAGCTGATTCATCACTCCTAGTATTCTGCTGCTACAGAATGGACAGATAAATTTTGTCAATAAATAGAAAGTGTCGATCAAGGTTATTTTTATAATTTAAGATCATAAAACATATTTCTTCAAACCATTCTGGAAATGGACTTTAATCCGATTTCAATTTTAACTCTTTGTATAATACAAGGGTAATATATTTTAATGGCTCTTAATGAAAATTAAAATTCTTCTGAATCAACAGGATGTCATAAATATAGTATTATTAATTTCTGTAGTGATATTTCATTTGCATTTTAATAAATAAAGCTTGTCTGAAGATCGGAGAGTAAAACAGCCACACTGGTCAGCCATACAGATCAGACAGTGATGGCACACAACTTTAATCCCAGTAACACACTAGTTAGCTATAGAGGCCAGGCAGAGGTGCACACCTTTAATCCCAGCACTAGAGAGGAATTTAAGACGGGAGTAAAAAGTTCTCAACTCAGTCTCATTCTGAGAATTCAAGGAGGCAGGATCACCATTTTGGTCTGATGTGGACGTAAGAGCCAATAGCTGGCTGCTTTGCTTCTCTGATCTTCATTTGAACCCAAATATCTGTCTCTGGTATTTTATTATTCATGCTATTAATGTCTCCCACATAGCTTAATAAATCAGATTGTTTAGTACTATACTGTTGTGTATGCTGTACCACAGATTTATGTCAGGCACTTAGTTTTTTTCCTTTTTTGTCCTTTCTGGAATGCAATGAAATACAGAAGAAAAAAACAGAATTCTGCTGAGAATCAGAAGCTACACATGAGTCCATGCTCAATTTTCCATATTTAATTTTGGCTCTGTTTTCTGGTTCTGCCTATTTTCTTTACTAATTACATTTGTTTATGGGCCATTTTATACATGATTTTAATAAACACTAATTGGTCATCTCTCTCTCTCTCTCTCTCTCTCTCTCTCTCTCTCTTATTTTTCTCCATCCCTGTCTATTTCTGGTTCTCTACAAATCTTTCTCATAAGCATATTTGCTTTGTTTTGTAAACCTCTGTCTTAGACACCATCACCATGCCAACTCTTTAATTAAAAAAAAACATTTAATCCGGTCAATTATTATGGCAGGGAGCATGGCAGCACATAGGCAGCCATAGTGCTGGAGAAGGAACTAGGGTTCTACACCTGGATGTGCAGGCAGCCGGAGGAGAAGAGAGACTCTGGACTTGGAAAGGGCTTTTGAAACCTCATAGCCCACCCCCAGTGACGTACTTTCTCCAATTAGGCCACACCTCTCAATCATTTCAAATAGTGCTACTCCCTGGTGGCAAGTCATCAAATCTAAGAGCCTATGGGGGCTATTCTTATTCAAGCCACCATAACCATTGTCTTTAACAAGGGTCTGTTGAGTGACCCTGTGTTTGGACCTTTCCGCTGACATCTGGTAGCTTCATTAGTGGGTACAGAACTCACGAGAGTGACTGCTCTCCTCTCAGAATCTATCAGTAATCATTTGCTCATCAATAAGCTGTAGACCCCCATTACTCCTCCTCCGCACACGACTGACTGCTTGCCTGTCCCGTGAAGGGTCAGAGACAGTGGCTACTTACTGTGGACTCATGAGTGGATGGTGTGACAAACCTAGAGGATGGCATTTTTCAGTCCTTTATGGCACGGCACAAACAGAAAAAACCCCTCTGCATAGCAGAGAAGGTAGGAGATCTTTGGAGCTGAAACACCATCTCTCCTTGAGGATTAAGGTTTTAAGAGTCTTCAACGGTATTTCTCCTCCCCTGTTTGAGAGTTGGTCAGTTTGAAGGAAGACAGAGAGGCTTCTGGGCCCACAACTTTGGGATAGACATTGTTTGATCTGGCCTTGAACTTGTTATATGCACCCCCACAGACATACAGACACACACACACACACACACACACACAGACACACACACAGACCCACATGAACAGACACACCCAGACCCATGCACACACATAGACACACACACATAGACACAGACACACACACAGAGAGACACACACACAGATACACACACACATAGACACACACAACATCATGCTTGGTCTGCTCTTGATTTTCAACTGCTCAGAGGCTTCTGCCAGACTTTAGAGTGAGAGGATCATTTTACTTTCCATATACCTTTAAAATTCTCTTTCTATTCTGCTACAGTTTGGTCCAAAGCATCCATTAGCAGGCTTAGCACTGCCTGCATAATGACTTATATTCAGATGGTGTTTTGGAAATCCTTTACATTTCATTCAATAACTGGCTTATTTTTGTTATATACTATTTTATGGAAAATCGAGGAGAATGAAAAAGAGATGGAGACAATCAGTTTTCAGTGAGTTCCTTTATTGTGAAATATAAACCAGCAGAAATAGGATAGTCAGAAAAGTGCTATTAATAAGTTTATTCCCAATATTGCAAGCTAAGGCCTTCAGAGAACACTCAGACTCTTATGCCAATCCAAAGTCCTTATCTTCTGACTGGTGGATTACACAGGGAACTTGCCCAAATCTTGTAGCCCTAAGCCTCACCTCAGCCCTCTTAACTTTTATGCACAAAACCCATATCCTGTCTGATATGCTCCAATTGACAAGACAGTAATAAAGCAGGGCCACAGAAACCAGAAAGCAAGGTTCATACCTTTAGGGACCTCCCCAGAACAAAAGTCTATGATGGATTATGTTTATGTCAGGTATTGGTGTCCACCCGCTGGGCTCTTAGGTCAGAGTATTGCCTTGGTGCCTCTAGCATGGTGTCCATCGTGCTAAATTCCAGGGGCTTCTTTTGAAAAAGCAAAGAAATTCAAGCATCTTTAAGTTTCACTTGCCCTTTGGAGGGGAATTGTTTTTAAAATTTGCAAATTCTCTTCATGCCTATTACAAATGTAACTGAATTAGCAAAAATACATTTAAATGAAAGCTACAAAAAGCATTTTAACTTAACTCCATTTTCTTTGAATGTGAATCAACATATATATATATATATATATATATATATATATATATATATATATATATATATATATATATATATATATATAAAGGTCTCAGTCAGCCAAATTGTGCTCTTTGGGGAGAGGAGTAATAGGGAACAAATATGAAGACTGGGAACTGGTCCCAAACCTGTTACTATGAGCCACAGGTGTTTTACCCTTGTCAGCAAACTGGCACACAATCATTGCAACATTTTCATAAAAATCCAGTGATAAAACTATATTGTATTATAAAATGTTATGTGAATTACAGAATATATTATATAGGGATTATATTCTTTTAACAAATTTAAAATGTATTTCAGGCCTTGTCTAAAGAATGCATTTGTGGTCAAATAGTTTGACACAGATCTTCAGTTCTACATACCTCAAGATATGGAACAAGATGGATATTAGTGTATAGCCCAGTATTTCAAGTCATACCCAGTTAAACTAATCTTTTGACCTGTGCCAGAAGTCTCCTTATACAGTTGTGGGGCCACTTTTAAACTAACATTTTCAGCCAAAATTATTAAAAGAACTAATATTTCTTTTACAAACAATATTGTGGTACTGTAACAATCAGAGAATTTATGCACTGTTAAATGCAAATACAAAAATGCCAGAAATATTTAGAAAAATATGTGTTGTAATGACAATGTCCTCTGGTAAGGAATGCCAGAAGCAGAAATCTGGAAGGGAGCTCTTCATGGTGGGGAATGTTTGGTATGCATGGACGTTTAGAATAAGAGATAGGTATATCAAGTTTTTGCTTGAGAGTGTTAAGAAACAGCTTAAGGTTGCTTTGTTAGCAGAGATCTGAGTATCTACAAAGAAAGGGGAGGGACTTAAAAAGAGAGGGTGATCAAAGACTGAGGAAGATCCTAATTCCCAAGTGAGATGAGAAATGATGTCATCACCTGAGGGTTCCAGGATATCCTGGACCCTGGAACAGGATGATGAACTAAGCTTCTGACAGAGTCTGGACTTGAACAGGACACGAGGTCCAGATCCAGAGAAAATCCGATGCAAAAGTCTGCTGATTATACACAGAAAATCAATGAGATAGAATTCCCCATTTGGTCTCCTTCACAGTTTCCTTAAGTTAAACACAATCTACTTTCAATCCTCTTCTGTTGGCTTGAAGATGCTGGCGACCAATTGGAGAGAAAGAAGAAATTGGGTTCATTCTGAAGGCTTTGTTGTGTCAGATGGGTGTTTTTCAGAGTCCCTGTAGCAACACCATGAATGATTCCTAGGGACTATGTCACCAGTGCAATGCTTTCATCATTGTAGTTAAAGTGTAATCGTCTGAGACTTGAGCCCACATGAAAAGCTTATAAAACCATCACTTTGGAGCTGAGGCAAGAGGATGAATGCACATTCATGGCTAGTGTGGGCTACACAGGGAAACCTTGTCTCAAAAAGCCCTCTACTTATAAAAAGGGAAAGAAAAGAAAGAAGCAAGGAAGGATGAAAGAAAGAGAGAAAGAAAGAAAGAAAAAGAAAGAATGAGAGAAAAAGAAAGACAGACTATAAATCTAACATTGGATTTCCAACTTTCCTTAGGTTTAAACTTCTCATAAAATTATAAAAATCCCTCCTAATTCCAAAACTATCATGCATCTTAATGTCCATGATTGCTTTTCAGTAGTAACGCTAAGAAAATCACGTGAGTCGTGTAGCACTTACATTACAATGATTTCTTTAGATAGTTTGCACCCTCCATCAGGGCCAGCTAATTATTCATGTTAGAAGAAAAGATTAGTTGAGTCTAACTTTTCAGTTTATATTATGATTTAACATATATGAGTAGAGAGAAGAAAATAATATGGTTTCATTCTTTGGAGAAGGGATAAAGTAGTTCATAAATATTATTAGAATTGCAGCTATATTTCCACCTGTGTTACACCTTAAAGCAAAGGTATTAAATATAGCAAAATTGACATTTTAGGCCTTCCATCATCATACTGTTCGGTGTTTGAAATAATCTTTTAATGCTGTTTTTACTCCAGTCTTTAATTTTTTTTAACTACCATGAACCAATGAATGATTTAATTTGGACATAGCTGCCATTCTTACCTTTTCCCATTGTTTCAATGTTACATTATAGTTTTAAAAAATATTAACATTTTCCTTAAATTACTTTTATTCTCAAGTGAGAAGTTCTGTCTTAGCTTTTTTTTTTAATTTTAGCATCTTGGAAAATGAAAGTTATGATACATGAATTCCTATGTTCTTTTCTTTATTTGGATGGGCGACATAAATTTTTATTTGTTTTCTAATTTTCTAATTACCATTGTACATGGTACTTACTGTGAGGCAAGTACAAAATACACAAGGAGGATATCACATCCCATAACTCTTTCTTCCTTCAACCTCCCCACCCCATTAACCTCCCTCTGTTTCCCTAGACAGACCTCTTCTACATATGTGTCATATATAGATGCATGGTTTATGTATCTCTATAAATCTATATAAAATTAAGGAACCACAAATGAAATGGCATATATTTATACTTCTTAACTTGGCCTAAAATGCTAACTATGAATAACTCTAGCTGCGTCTGTGTTCCTGAAAGTGGCATGATTTCATTACTCTTTATGACGAAAATAATTCTCTGATGGTTAGTGATGTTGAACATCTTTTCATATATATTGTACACTTTTTTTTGTTTTTTGAGACAGGGTTTCTCTATAGCTTTGGAGCCTGTCCTGGAACTAGCTCTTGTAGACCAGGTATCCTCAAAAATAGACATTTATATTTCTTCTTTTGAGAAGCTTCAGTCCATTTATTGGCCTGTTTATTAATTGAGCTGTTTTCTTTTATATGGTAGATGTTAATTCTCTATTAGATGTATAGACAGCAAAGATTTTTTTCTCACATTGTACTTATCAGTTTTGTTTTTCTTTTTTTGCTATTCAGAAACCATATAATTTTATTAGATCCCATTAGGGAATTATTGACATTATTTTCTGGACAACAGGAGTATTCTTTTTCTTCAAAAAAGTAAAGGTCATTACCTATGCCTATATTTTCATCCTCCAATGGATTCAGGTCTTAAAGATCTTTAATCTACTTGTAGATTACATTTACCCAGTGTGATTTATTGGCATGTAGCTTCATTCTTCTACATGAAGATACCGAGCTTCTCAACTTGATTAGTTGAGTTTCTTTTTGATTAAAGAGCTTGTGTTTCATTCACTGTATTTTTTTATCTTAAATGTGAAATACAGATGAATATAGCAGTCTATGTTTATATCTGCATTTTCTATTTTATTCAATTATTCCACATGATTTTGAGGTAGTAACTTCTGATTTTGTTACTAGTACAATAAATTGAAACCAGGTATGGTGATACCTTTATTGTCATTCTTTTTGCTTGGTGCTTTGTTTCCAGGATATTTTGTACTTTTGTATGAATTTTATGATTTTTTTTCTATTTCTAGAAAGAATATTATTGGAATTTTGTTTTAAATTAGTAGGTTGCTTTTGGTAGCGTAACTAATAGAAGTATCCCAAACAATGAACATGAGTAGTCTTTCCATTTTTTTCCTCTTTTTTTATTACTTTATAAATAATACCAATCAAAATTCCCACTTTCTCCCCTCCTCCCAATTCCCTCCACTCCTCCCCACACCCTCCCCCCTGACCCCTTTCCAGTCCTAAGAGAGGGCAAGGCACCCTGCCCTGTGGGAAGTCCAAGGCTCTCCCTCCTACATCCAGGCTTATGAAGGTATGCATCCAAAGAGAATAGGATCCCAAAAAGGCGGTACATCTATCTTGTTTGCTTCCAGTTTCCAGGAGGATCTATATATGTATTTCTTTGGGTTCACCTTGCTATTTAGCTACTCTAGGGTTGTGAACTATAGGCTTAATGTCCTTTGTTTATGGCTAGAGTCCACTAATGAGTGAGTACATACCATATTCATCTTTTTGGGTCTGGGTTATCTCACTAAGGATAGTGTTTTCTATTTCCATCCATTTGCATGCAAAATTCAAGATGTCATTTTTTTTTACATCTGAGTAGTATTCTAATGTGTCTATATTCCACACTTTCTTGATCCATTCTTCCATTGAGGGGCACCTAGGTTGTTTCCAGGTTCTGGCTATTACAAATAATGCTGCTATGAACATAGTTGAACAAATGCTTTGTAGTATGATTGGTCATCTCTTGGGTATATTCCCAAGAGTGGTATTGCTGGATCCTGAGGTAGGTTGATTCCCAATTTCCTGAGAAACTACCACACTGATTTCCAAAGTGGCTGCACAAGTTTGCATTCCCACCAGCAATGGATGAGTGTTCCCCTTTCTCCACATCCTCTCCAGCATAGGCTATCCTTGGTGTTTTTTATTTTAGCCATTCTGACAGGTGTAAGATGGTATCTCAAAGTTGTTTTGATTTGCATTTCCCTGATCGATAAGGAAGTTGAACATGACCTTAAGTATCTTTTGGCCATTTGAACTTCTTCTGTTGAGAATTCTCTGTTGAGATCATTACCTCATTTTTTAATTGGGTTATTTAGAATCTTAATGTCTAGTTTCTTGAGTTCTTTATATATTTTGGATATCAGACCTTTGTCTGATGTGGGGTTGGTGAAGATCTTCTCCCATTCAGTAGGATGCCTTTTGGGAGCACGTGGATGGGGGTAGGGGTGAGGGTGGGGGAAGGAGAGAGTGGGAAGGAGAAGGGAGAAGGGAAGGACTGGGGAGAGCTTGGAGGAGTGGGAGGGTGGAGATGGAGAAAGGGCAGATATTGGAGCAGGGAATAAGATATCTACATTAAGGTAGCCATTTTAGGGTGGGCAAGAGACTTGGCTCTAGAGGGGATCCCAGGAGTCCATGGGGATGTCCCCAGCTAGGTCCTTGGGCAGCAGAGGAGAGGGTGCCTGAACTGTCCCATAGTCCCACTGATGAATATCTTGAATATCACCAGAGAAATTTCGTCTGATGGATGGAGATAGAGACAGAGACCCACAGCCACATCAGAGCAATGGACTGAGCTCCCAAGGTCCAGTTGAAGAGCAGAAGGAGGGAGAAGATGAGTAAGGAAGTCAGGACCGTGAGGGGTTGGTCCACCCACTGAGACAGTGTGCCTGATCTATACCAAATCCAGCTAGACCGGGAGTGAATGAGCATGTGATCAAATCGGACTCTCTAAATGTGGCTGCCAATGGGGATGACTGAGAAGCCATCGATAATAACACTGGGACCTGTCTCTTTTGCATGTATTGGCTTTTTGGGACCCGAGTTTACTTGGATGCACACCTTCCTAGGCCAGTATGGAGGGGAGAGGGCCTTGGACTTCCCACAGGGCAGGGTATCATGCCCTCTCTTAAGGATGAAGGGGGAGGGAGGAGGGTTAGTGGGGGAGCGGGAGGGGAATGGGAGAAGGGGAGGAAGGGTCAATTTTTGAATGGAAAAATTAAAAAAAATAAAAAAATTAAAAAACAAATGCCGGTACAAGCAGTAAAGACAATCCCAGTGCCATTATCATTGGCCCCTCAGTCTGCCCCAATTGTCAACCACATTCAGAGGGCCCAGTTTGATCCCATGCTCATTCATTCCCAGTCCAGCTGGAGCCTTACAGAAGCTTCTCAATTTCAGGAGGTTCCATGTATTCATTGTTGCTCTTATTGTCGGTGAGACTGGGGTTATACATAGAAAATGCTAACTTAGTTTATTTTTGAGAGTAGCAGAGATATGATATGCATTTTTGTCATTTTAAAAGTGCTTAATTTTTAAAGAATGAAAGTGCATCATATTAGAAAATTTACATAAAAGTAGGTTGGGGGAAGTTGAATTTAATTTCACTTGGAACACCAGGAAATGATTTAAGCGCTAAAGTCTAGTTCTGTTTCCAGATCTTCACTGTGATTTCCACTTGCACAATCTTGTTAGGGTATTGTGGACTCCAAGGAACTATATTTTAGCAAGCTTTTCTATTCTTCGTATGAACAATGAATTAGAAACTCCTTACTTAAGAGAGTTGTTTTAGGAACAAAACAAAATCCTGAGCAAAACAAACCTGGGAACAGTATTCAAATTACTGTCAAGAAAGAACTAAAATAGAAGGCATTGAGGCATAAGGCAGATATACTGATAATGTTAACAGCATCGGTGTCATTCATTAATTAAGTAAAAAACAATATTTATTTCCAAATCCTTTCTTTTGACCCCTTAGTCTAAACTGTTTTTCTAAAACTTTGTTTTTGTTAAGCAGTGAAGAGAGCTTGAAATAACTCAAAGGAATGGCAGCTTGGATGGTCCTGTAACATGAGCATGAGAATAAAAATTTTTGCTACCTGTTCTTGTTTCTTTAATAAGCTGGGGTGATTTTTGTATTGTCTACCTTACTTATAATATTCTTCAAACCTTTTCTGGAAGTAGCGAGAAACATGTTTCATGCCCATTAATACCCTAGAATGTGATATTTTTTAACTTTCTAACATAGGGAGGATTTCAGTGTTTTTAATAAATCTGAACCCTGCTGATTTTTCCTGGACAGCTGGCATTCTTGTTTACAGCCTTGATGGGAACATGCCAACATCTGTGCTTGATAAATTGCTCTGTGTGCATCGTGGTTCCTTCAACAGTATTCGGATGTTCAGAAAGCTAGAGATAAATAATTAATGAGCACAAAAGCAGTAGTCTCCTTTATGGTCAGATGTGGAAGGAGCACACAGCACAAGCTATAAACCAGGCTTTCCTCTCCCTTACAACTGCTTGCTTCTCAGGAATTTAGCTGACAGCAGACTCTGCCACTCACCACACCTTGGGGCTTCTAACAATTCTTGATCTCATCTACCTTTAATTCCTTCTGCCACATAAATATCACAAATGCTGAACGTTTCTGTCCCTCAAATGCCACTGAAACAGGACTTCTAGAAACAACAGCCTGACTTATATGTGGTCAGGATCAGCGTATCTACATTTTATGTTTTGCTTTGGAGAGACTTGGTTTTGTAAAGCTTTCTATAATATTACAAGCTGAAATTTCAAGGCTAGGGAGATGTTCTTTTTTAAATTTTTATGCATTTTTATTGAGCTCTACATTTTTCTCTGCTCCCCTCCTGCCTCTCCTCTCCCCTTCAACCCTCTCCCAAGGTCCCCATGCTCCCAATTTACTCAGGAGATTTTGTCTTTTTCTACTTCCCATGTAGATTAGATCTATGTATGTCTGTCTTAGTGTCCTCATTGTTGTCTAAGTTCTCTGGGATTGTGATTTGTAGGCTGGTTTTCTTTGCTTTATGTTTAAAAACCACCTATGTGTGAGTACATGTGATAATTGTCTTTCTGGGTCTGTGTTACCTCACTCAAAATAATGTTTTCTAGCTCCATCCATTTGCCTGCAAAATTCAAGACGTTGTTATTTTTTCTGTTTTGTAGTACTCCATTGTGAAAATGTAGCACATTTTCCTTATCCATTCTTCAATCGAGGGGCATTTAGGTTGTTTCCAGGTTCTGGCTATGACAAACAATGCTGCTATGAACATAGTTGAGCACATGTCCTTGTGGCACGATTGAGCATCCTTTGGATATATATCCAAAAGTGGTATTACTGGGTCTTGAAGAAGGTTGTTTCCTAATTTTCTGAGAAATCACCACACTGAAATCCAATGGGGCTGTACCAGCTTGCATTCCCACCAGCAATACAGGAGTGTTCAGCTAGGCAGATTCTTAAGAATGGTTTTTCAGAATTCTTAAGGGTGCTTCAATTCTTGGTTCAATTATTAAGAGTGCTTATTGTCTTATAAAGGACTGAGGCTTGGCACCCGGATCCTAGGATAGGGTCAAAACCACCTGTAACTCTGTTCCAGAGGATCAAAGTCTTATGACCTTTGAAGGCCCCTGCATTAATATGGCACACATAAACTCATGCACTCAATCTCATACAAATAAGCAAACAACAAACCAATGAATAATAATTATGGAACTTCCATGTGAACTGTAGAAGCAGGGTGTACCTCTAACTAACCATATAACAGGATCACAGATACATCATTTCTAAAATTTAACTCTTTTGTTAGAATTCTTATATGGATATGCCATTAAAATTTAATGTGGACTTTTAAAAATACAGAAAAGCAAGCAAGAATAGGTAATTTGTTATAAATTAATTTCTGCTAAATAACTTTGTATGTTGACTGATTGAATATAACCTGTAGAAATAATTCTTCTTTGACTTTAACATAAAACCTTATGATAAATCCTACTTATATGGGTTGTTCACATTTTAAAACTAGTCCTATTGTAAAATTGAACTCAATATATACCTTAAGAATGACAGCTATTAAAATATAGAAAAGTGTGAAATAAGAAAATGAAGAAGAGTTGTCTTCATGCAAGACAGTACATTATAGATTTCAGCCCATTAGTCACTAAATTGCCGAGAATGTGTGTTATTTCTATTTTACAGATGAAGGCTGTGAGGAAAGGGAATTTTACACTTTTCTCCAGTTCTCAATACTCATGAATACCGTAACAAGTGTTTATAGCTACAGTTTTCTTCCTCTAAAGTTTATGTTAATTTTACTGTAACCTCTTGTGTAATTCTTGACTTCACCGTGTGTAAAGACAATATCACATACTTGAATGATACAAGACTTTTTAACAGCATCATTAAAATGCTGTGCTATATTAGGATTCGACTTTACAGACTTGGATATATTTTTTGATCATTTTTGTAGTAAGCACACATGGTTAGTCCCCCTTTTGTCTTTATAAATAATAACAATTGTTTACTAACAAAAAATCTTACTTTGTATAAGATGTTGTTTCAAAATACGCACTTTGTAAATGATTTAATTGAGCTAATTACCCCTAAGGTCTTTCATTTTCATTTTTGCTTGCAGTGAAAATTATACTTTCTAAGAAAATACTAGGATTGCATTATTGCTAACTATAATCATCATGGTGTGCTTGTACCTCCTACAGCGCATTGCATTTTTATCTGGTCTATAGTCTATGAGATCTACCTACCTATCTATCATCTATCTGCCTCTATCCAGCCTCCATCTATTCATCCATCAATCAATCTATCTATCTATCTATCATCTATCTATCTACCTACTATCTCTATCTATCTATTTATCTATCTATTTATCTATCTATTTATCTATCTATCTATCTATCTATCTATCTATCTATCTATCATCTATCTTTTATCTCTCCATAATCTATCTATCTTCCATTTACTATCTATTTTTCTAAACTATAACATATCTACCTACCAATCTATTTACACATTTATTTATCTATTAAATATTTGTATATTTCTTACTTATTATTAAACATATCATGGGAGTAAGGACTATAAAGGACTGTATCACATCTAGCATTATTTCTTCTTCAAGAAACAGTACAGTGTCATTAAAACTTGCTCAGGACAATGGAATATAATATTTTAGTTATCATGGATTATGTTGGAAAGTAGATGGATACTCAAGACTGTTGTTAATTAGTGGAATGGCAAGGGAATAAAGGATTAAAAGAATTTGAATTATACTTACAAAATGTGAATACACACATATAGAGAAAATAGATATTATCATTAAAGAAATCACAGGCAAGATTTTTCTTTTTTTAGTGTGTCATTAAAGCAGTGCTCTCTGCTGATTGTGACTAACTCTTTGCAGCATAAAATATCAGTGTGCTGCTTCATGCTGGTACAACTCTCTGTTTCATGTTCTTCAAACAACACCATTCTCATGATTTTATATACTCTTTATTGTTAGTAAAATTATAAGACCATGAGAGAGAATGGAACAGAATCCAAGACTAAGACAAACCTGAGATCCAAATCTAGATATTGTAATTATTAGATCTGAAATTCCAGGTGCCTCTTTAACCCTCAGTTTCATCATGTGAGAAGAAAACTCCGTGACTTATCTACCAAACTTATTTAATCTACTGAAAGTCAGGAATATGTTAAGTAGGAGCAGAGCAGCCTATGCCATGGCTTTTAAATGATACTCACAGATGACATCATGTGATGTTTTATTCCTACATAGTACTTGATTAAGTTGAGTTGTGAGGATCAGCTAAATAATTTGTGCAGATCAGTACAAGGAGCAGAGTAGACATCCTATGTAAATCTTGCCTCTGAATAAATGCTCTTGCTTTGTAAGCCACCAGTAAGTTGATTATTTTTATTTTGTCGCCTACTGTATTTATTTTTTGTGTTTATTTTAATTTTTTATTGAGCTATACATTTTTCTCTGTTCCCCCTTTCCTTTTCTCCTCTTCCACGGTCCCCAAGCTCCCAGTTTACTCGGGAGATCTTGTCTTTTTCTACTTCCCTTGTAGATTATATCCATGTATGTCTCTCTTAGGGTCCTCATTGTTGTCTAGGTTCTCTGGGATTGTGAATTGTAGGCTGGTTTTCTTTGCTTTATGTGTGAAAGCCACTTATGAGTGAGTACATATGATATTTGTCTTTCTGGGTCTGGGTTATTTCATTCAATATGATGTTTTCTAGATTCATCCATTTGCTTGCAAATTTCAAAACGTCATTATTAATTTTTGTTGTGTAATAGTACACCATTGTGTAAATGTGCTTTTTACTCCCTAGAACCTGTACTCTTGCATTGTTGCTGTGACTAATGTGGACTTAGGTTTCACCCAACAGGAAGATAGCTTCTACTTTACTTACAAGGTTCTTAAATCATTTTGTAAATAAAGTCTAAGACAGCCTTCTTGGACTTGTAACAGTGGTTCCATACTCTCGTATCTTACAATTTTGCAAGCAACAAAACCTGACACTTTGGTTTTCTTAAAATCAACATCCATTATTGTACTCAGTATTTTATTTTCAGAACTTACTTTTTTTTTGAGACAGGATTTCTCTGTAGCTTTGGAGCTTGTCCTGGAATTAGCTCTTGTAGACCAAGCTGGCCTTGAACTCACAAAGATCTGCCTGCCTCTGCCTTCTGAGTGCTGGGATTAAAGACATGTGCTACCACTGCCTGGCATTTAGAATTTATTTTAAGATGTCATAATTTTCTATATGAAATTTCCATTTATGTTTAATCTATCACTCAAACTTGACAAGAGCAATTGAGCCCATGCTCCTTTATAAAATATATTTGAAATTATTTATATTTTGAACACTTTTAGGTATGCGACCATATTCATTTTTACTTAGTGTATGTATCATATTTACTAATCTTTAAACAGTAATATCAGTTACGAATTTTTCAGGTTTTATTTTAAACTGAAAATTTTCATCATCTGTATACATATTTTGTTAGGAACTGATGAAATTCTTGAAGAAATCCAAGTAATAATTTTTGAATACCAAATTTGTAGGATCATAGCAATCCATAGTAGACATATACTACTGAGACTTGAAGAGTTTTTAAAAACCACCATTCAGTGAATTTAGGAGAGTCTTACATTTTCCATTTTCCACAGGTCATTGTCCTCATTGATTTATATTCATTATTTTATAGTTTATGCTTCTGGTCTGGCCTCTGGAAGCATCTGAATTTGAGAAGAGCATTATTCCTCTGCTCTACCATTATTTTTTATCCATGCAAGTCTCTGAGATTTATGAACTCATGCCCAGGGATTATAAATTATCTCTATCCTAAGTTCAAGCACATTTCTCTTAAAAATTTTATTCTTAAAAATGTTTTTTGGTTTAAAACTAAGGCCATTAGTCTTGAAACTATTTTTTCCATCTTTTGAAAAGGTGCTCTGAGTCAAAATATTCTAGGGGGTTTATCAGGGACTTTGGACAAGGTTCTGAGATCTTCTATTTATTCATGAGCAACTGCTGAGCTCATGAACACCGAATCTCTTCCCACTACAGAGACTGGGGGTGAGGGGACAGACTTTTTTTTTTCTTGTTAATGTCAAAGGATGGGTCCTAGGATAGAGATATTTCTGGCTGTAAAGATGCTGGGAAGGACTGACCAACTCCGAGAATGAAGCTTTCTCTCCTGAAGTCTACATATTTGTTATGACTAAGGAAATAGTCTGCTATCCCATGTGATTATTTTCAATTGCTTGGGATTTAACTTTATCAAACATGAATACATGACTTGATATAAGACAATAAGCAGAAGTTTAACGTCTTGTAGATATTTTAAGTTTCAATTCTTTCTTAATATTTCCTTAGACAGCAAATTATAGGGTGCCATATAAACCAAGAGATTAAAAGGTAGAAAATAGACGTTATGTGAATCATTAGTCTTACCAAGGGTAAAGGCTTTCTTAATTGTCCCTCCTGTTTACCTGAGTTTACACTGGTTTCTTATTTAACGCATGCATCTAACTTCTTTGTCATGGAATATTTATTTGAGAAAAGACACGCTTATATTTTTTTTCCTCTGCATTTGGAGCAGGTAAAGCCTCTCCCAGTCTCTTAAGTGCTTTGTAGCCAAGAATATCTTTATCTCTGTCCTAAGACCTGTATCTCTGTCTCAAAACTAGCAAGAAATGATAACATCTATGTCCCAGTCTCTCTAGAGGAGGAGAGCCCTGACTCAGTCAGTGTTCCTGAGCAAACTCAGAGGATCTCTACTCCTTGACCAAAATTCTTACTAACATCGCAAGTGTTTTGACCCAGGGACACTAAATGGAATCTGTCTGCTGCTGAAGCCATTTCCAAGTAATTATTAGCTGTTTAAATTGTGCATTATTCTTTGATATCACTAACCAATTTACATTCCTTTTTGTAAAGAGAGAGAGAGAGACAGAGAGAGAGAGAAAAGAAAAGAAAAAAAGAAAAGCACATTGCTCTTGTCTAGTTACAGATACATTTATTGCTTTAGGGTAGTCCCAAAGACAAAGTTCTACTATGGCTCCTAATGTTTAGATAAGCAAACAACGTAGAGAGGTTGAATAATTTGCTCAAAACCATGGAGCAAGAACAAACTTAAGATGACGGCAACCCCCAAAAGTCAATCCTTGATTTTTACATTTTCACATTAGGGTAATCTGCTTAGAGTCAAGCAACAAGTGCGTATTAGAGAGTGCTATCTCATTTGCAGAGCTGTATTTAATTTCCACTTTTCAGTCCATAATTTTTTAAAAGATTCCTGAAGATCTTAACTGATTGAAGTAAACAGATCTCTTTTGAAAGGCTTGAGATTCCTCCTAGAGACCCAATATTCATCTTTATTCTCTCCTGGTAACTGTCTTTCTCAACTTCCAGGTTTATTTATCACATGCCAAGCATTTCCGCTTCTGGCTATCAAAGACTTGAAAATGACATAGTCCCTTTCTCCAAAGGTTAAAAAGCCTCTGTCATTTCCCAAATAAAGTAATGAGGCATACAAGGTAAACTGCCGCAGCAGAAGCAACGAGATCAGTCAGCTGACAGGGAAAGTTTTTAGTAGTGATATTGATGGCTCTGTGTCTCCAATTTATTCTTTGTCGGAAACAACAAAAGAGAATAGCCTTACAGCAATCCACCAGAGCATTGCAAGCATCCATGGTGCGCAGGCTGATCATCATCGCTCTGGGCATAGGGGACATTGTACTGTTTGCTAACTTCATTGTCACATAGTTTAACACTTCAGTGTCTTAATAGGAAGTGGCTCTTCAAAAACATATTAAAATTTTAATTGACACTAATTTATAAAAATTAATTTATGTAGACTTGGCCTGTCTGCTGTTTACATAAGATGCATAAAATTTCTTTGGTTTATTGAGAAAAATGACATTTTCTCCATTCTTGAAAGCCAAGTATCTTTTCGTTTCTTACCTTTTTGTTTTGTTTTGACTAATTTTGAAACAGGCTTCATACAACCCTAGGCTAGCCTTGAACTTGCTATATAGATCAGGCTACCATGGAAGTTGCAGCAATCCTCCTGCATTTCCTTTTGCAGCTAGAATAATTAGCATAGAGAATCATGCGTGGAAACCCATCTTTGTGTTTTACCCAGAGTTGTAACTTGAAAACATTAATTTTAGGCAAGTATCAGTTATTAAAAAAATGAGTCAAATACAATGATATAAACATATGAAGCTATCACAGTGAAGCCTACTATTTTACATGTCAACTAAAATATTAATTACAGTTTTTTAAAGACATAGAGCTGAACACTCACACCTACGTATCTTTCCCCAACCACACTTTTCTGTATTCAGGAATCTTGTTGCGAGCACTTCAGTTCTAGAGAAGTAAGCTGACTGATAATATATATCGTTCTATATTCAGCCTGTAGAAGGCTTTTGGGGAAAAAAGCATATGTGAAGAATACTTCAGAAAATATAAGAAGAAAAAATTAAAGGCATTATAAGCTTGAATGTAATTGCAATTTTAAATTTAACTTCACAGGGAATCATGAAGTCTCATTTGAAGACAGAAAGCATCCTCCTTTGAGAATGCAAGGTATGTTCCTTTCTATTGAGTTTAATAAACTGATAAAAATCAGGATCAGCATTCTACTTAAAATTGGAAAGCAAAATTATCTTTCTGACTGAAATAGTGACACGTAATTACTCATTCTCAAAAGAAATCATTAACAGCACAGCATTTTCTAACACATTCTTGTCTAGACGTGATGTCCATCTTGAAGAGGATGATTTAAAGAAAAAGATTTTGCCATCGTCTGGAACTTAACCGAACAAACAACTAAGGAAACACCCAACCCTGAGTAGAGCAGGGACATTTGCTTCTACAATGGCCACACAAAGATTAGATTGTGGCTTTCACTGAATCAAAAGGCATAGAAAAACAACCTACGTATTCCTCACTTTAGTAGAATTTATTCTAAATGGCAATAGCATGTTTTTTACTCATTCTTTATTGGATCTAACAAGTATAGGTATTACATAAAAACAAACAAAACAACAATAACAACAAAACAGAAAAAGTTTCATTAACCCAAATGAAAATCCATAAAAAAGGGGATATGGATAAGAACAAGTCAAAACCTATAAAGATGGGCTTTTGAATTGCACACTGAGGATGTGAACATTTATTTCACATTTATTTCCCACAATTGAGAAGGAAAACCTCTTCTCAGTTTGTACTACAAACCACTCTTTACAATTTTGTTTCCTCACTATAATAATCTGTTTCATTTTCACTAGAAATAGGTCTTTTAATTGGCTGCTTCAGACCATGGACCACAGCTGTACCTTTACCAGATGTGACAACTCATCTTCCTATATTTCAACATTAATATTAATTAAGCAAAATTTTTATTATCCAAGAAAATCTTTCTTGTACAACGCTGCCTACACATCTATCATCCAGCACTCAGGGGATGGGCCAGGAAAATGGTTTCTGAATTCAGCTGTGACTGCATGATAAGTTGATATTTTAAACAAGCACTGTGATGACTGTTTTTTTTCTTTTCCATACATTGTTTTGTTTTATTTTTTCCATTCAAGAACTTCATGGGGTACACATAAAGAGTAGCATTCATCTGAATAAAGACTGATGTAGTCATCAGGGAAGACTTTTAGATAGTGTTAAAATATTTAATTCAAAAGTGTTTTGTACATCCAAGAGATAGTTTAGATAATGTTCTAATGGTCTTACACTTACCTTATAAGCATTTTATTTATAAGATTTTTTTTCAAAATTCAGCTTTGGTGAACCATATAGTCTTATAACTTTACTCAATTGTTATCATCATGAAATTTTATTTCTTTGGAGTGAGTATGATGATTTTTATAATTTTTGAATGTATATTTAATATTGGATAATTGAAATAGTGACTTAAAGTTCTCTATATAAGAATATATCCCAAATTTTCAATCATCAACTATGAAGTCCTTACTACATTAAACACACTTTCAAAGTTTAAAGACCACACAAATTTGCTTTCCAAATTAATTCAGCAAGAGCTCTTAGTATATATTATTGAAAATAACACTATTTTGAAAAATTTATCTTGATGATCAGTATAAGAATTCACACTATAAAATCAATATTTCTAGATTAGTTGCTTCTCCTTTGCCACCCAACTCCTCTTTCCTGTCCATTTTCACAATAGGATATAATTACCCATACGGGTGCCCAAACAACAAGCAGACAAGTAAAAGCAACTTCAGGTAATTAATTTTAAGTTTAATATCCCAAATGCTAAATACATTACCTGGAACTTGGGAAGCACATGCTGGACAGATGAGTGAGATCATTTTGCAATTTAAACGAGTACAGGTGAGGTGAGCGCTGTAAGACTGGGTGTTATGAATTATTCATCATACCTTAGATCACCAGGTTCACAGAAAAACGAGAGGTGATTTTATTAGTTAGTGAAGACTTTAATTGTCAAAACAATATTTTCCTTTGTCTTATGCTACTGTTTCATTAGATTTTCTACAATCTCTAGGTCCTAGCTGCTTTGCCTTTAGCTGAAATTGGGCATTAAGGACAGGCCCTAGTTGCCCAGTTGACCATTCAGTTACTGTTCCAGCCCTTATTCCTGACAGAGGACTCCAGCATTTTTCCAGGGTCACCATGCACTCAAAATACCATAGAGTGTTTCCTCAAACACTGGTTTGAGTTCCTAAGTTTGTGCATACTCCAGGCATAATACAATACTTGGAGTGGTGGTCCGAACTTTGTTAGCATAGGAATATATTTCCAGATATGCTAAAGGAAAGTAAAGCTGGCACTTGCCTGCATGAAGTACGGAGTAATAGCAATCACAAAATTCACAGGGATTAGGTTACTAATAAGAGTCGTCAGTGTGGCAGGCTCGATCTCATGGATAGAATCCTATCTTTGACGTTCCACTTCACCTACAACGTAGCTGCATTAACTGTTGTTAAGGAACACAAGGACCAAGGCGATTATAGAAGGAAGCATTTATTTGGGACTCACCATTTCAGAGGCATGGGAGTCTATCACCATCATCACAGGGTGAGCAGAAGCAGGTGTGGAGCAGGAGCAGAAGCTGAGAGCTCATTTCCAGACCCACAAACAAGAAAAAGAGGGTACACTGAGAATGGCTGCAGTATTCTGAAACCCCAAACTCCACAGCCAGTGACTCCACCCCCTTCAACAAGGTCATTTATGGACCTCCTATTTCCAAACAGTTTTACTAACTGGGGAACAAGCTCAAACATGTAAGCCCATGGAGGGCGATTCATACTAAGGCCTCCACCATAGGTCTTAAAATCACTAAGTATAGAAAGTACTGAGACATTGGTCTCAGCTCCCATACAAGGCTTGAGTGAAGATGAATTCCTTTATAGAGTTAGGGAGACCTGAAAAGTGAGGCCTGAAATAAAGCTAGCTATACTTTAGATCTTAGCATTTCCAGTATTGTTAGGTGAGATCTTGCAATCGGAGAAGCTCGAGAAAATCACCAGTAAGGTTATAGTTTGGTTTCTCGTAGTTTTCCTAAATGCCTCTCTGACCACTGTGACCAGAATCAGAAAGAGGACCATAATACCTACTTGTCTAAGATTTCCTTGGCACAACAGAAACTCTCCCCATTTTTCATTCCTGGTTAAAAGAGAGTTGGATAGCCTTCGACACAAAAGGTAAGAGTTTACGGGAGGTGTGGAAGTATGGAATAAATCGGACCAAAGCGCATTGTATGACGTTCTGAAAGAACTAATAAAAATGAAAAGAAGCAAAAGAATAAAACTACAAATGGATGTGGGGGCGTACACCTTTCATCTTGGCGCTTGAGAGGCAGAGATCGGAGGATCTCTCTGTGAGTATTTTTGCTAGCCTGGTCTAGAAAGAGAGGGACGTGATCCTGTCACAAAACAAAAACAAAAGTAAATGATTAAGCAAATAGAAACCCAAGAACCAAAAATTCATCATCACAATGTGTTTTGTTCTCCCTTTTGCTTGCTTAAATTTCACAGTGATGTTTTGTTTTTCATCTACAAACTATTTTCTTATTTATTATTTTTGAAAGTGTATGTGTGCGTGGTGATAATGAATGTGTAGATGTGTGCTCACATATGTGTGCTCACACATGTGAGGGAGCAGTCACACATATGGGTGACTGTGGAGCTCAGAGATTGACTCAGTTGTCTTTCTTGATTTCTTTTCAACTTGTATTTTGAGGCGGAGTCTTCTTTTCTAAACCCAGTACTCACAGAGGCTGCATATCCTGCTTGCTCTAGGGATTCGCTCCGTCACCTAGTGTATTTTGGGATTGCGAGAGAGCCACCATGCACACTGGGCAGTTACTCGGTGCTGTGATTTGAACTCCAACCTTCGTGATTGGGCATTATGACTTGCACTATCTTCTCAGGACCTTAGAGATTTTATCATTTTGATTGTATGTTTAAATATTATTTTTCTGTATAATGGATGCTATGTGTTTTTATTATGTATATCAAAAACCTGTTTATGTTATTTATGAAGAAAACTATTTCTTTTATCACAGAACTACTTTGATAATTTTATTGAAAATCATCTGACTTCTAATTCAGAAGGTATTTTTAAATCTCTATAATTTGACTAATTTAGAACAAAATGATCTACTTTATTTTAAGATATGTCTGTGTGAACATAAATAACATACTTTATTAATATATTGAAGGTTTATAACAAACCTAAAATACAGAATTGTGGGTTTTTTGTTTGTCTATTTGTGTTGAGGGTCTATATACATATTCCAACATCTTTGAATTGTACCCTTACAGAGAATGACTAATTTGTATTTGAATTATATCTTAATGATTATGACATATTAAAATGCTCCATTTATTTCTCAAGGAAATCATGTTGCATGATTTCTCCCTCTTATAAACTGTACGTATATCACACATGCATGTACACACACTCACATTCACACACACATTCACATACACACACACACACATACACACACAGAGCGCTCATTTCTTCCAGTCTCATACATTTGTCTCCACAATTACACTCAATGAAATATGAGTATTTTCTTAACCTTAATATGTAAAAATGGCAACTTTAATAAAAATGTTTCAAGAGTTATGTTTAAAAAAATAGTTCATGCAAGCTGATATTAGAAACCTTGCCTCTTATGATTTAAAACCTCTCTGGGAATATGTGTGTCCATATGACTTTCTTTCCATACACACCTGACAGATGCAAGAATATGCTGATAATCCACAAAGTAGGAAGAAGCTCCCTCTTTGGGAGCAGCAGTTATATATATTCTTACATACACTTTTCTTTAATACTTGACTCAACTGTGCTGTGAACACAAGTGCTCTTATACTTATTATTCCCCTGAGAGGTAAATAAAGTATCTTAATATGGCCATATTTTAATCAACTAGTGTAACATTTTAAAATAGACTTCAATGTCTAGACCCCCTTTCCAAAGCAACAGGACGCATGTTAGAACCAAGAGCATGAGAAAGCCTGAGAAACGTGACACGAGAAAGTCAATGGTGATGTATGGCATTCTTAAGCTGTTGCAGCATTATTTCATTTTCTACAGTTGTCATTTTTTCTCACAAAGTGTATGCCAGCTTTCAAATAATTAGTGCAACACTGAAATTGCACTACAAAGTGACACTATTATTTTTTCTGAGTCTATGCTGATTTTTTTTGAGCAAAATAAATAGTCTGATGGCCGAGGCATTTTCAGTATCTAGTTTTTTATTTGGCTGCAAGATTTTTATTTTTTAGAAAAATAAATGTTCTAATAAAAGTTAGCAGTATTACAAAGGGAAGATTTTGTTGTCCCTTAGCCCAGCTGAATTTATATACTTTCATACATGGGGGATATTCTTATCTCTAACTATTAATTTCAATGTTGAATTGATAACCAGAAATTACTTAAACTCTGGCGTTGTCAAATAATTTCCAAAAGACTTTTTACATGCATCAATGTCTTGTCCCATCAAAAATTTTATTGACATCACTGAAAAGAACAATCAATTTAAACCCGTGAAGATAATTAAATACATGTAAAAATACTGTCACCACCTGATTCATGTTTTGTGGAGTATGAAACATGCCATGGTATAGAAAACTAAAATTAGCCAAGAGGAAAGAATTTTGCTCTTATATTAGATAGTAGGTTGACTATAGTTAACAGTGACAACATATATGATTTAAAATAGTTAAAAGCAAGAATTTTGAACTTTTTTCAAATCAAGAAGGAAATCATACTTGTTTGAAGTAATAGGCATGGCACTCTATGAGTACCATGCAATCACTAAACAAGACAATCACGTGTTAAAACTGTGTACGGAGCTCCAGAAACGAAATTAAAAGTGCATTTTTAAATTAGGAAAGAGACACAGAACACTGCAATTTCTACAAGAAATAATCAGATTTAAGAAACAAAAGAAAGTTATCTCTAAATTTAGGAGTCCTCTCTATCTCTGTTGAAATTTTTCATCCAATTACTGACTTTTTGGTGAAAAGTATGATGAAAAGGACAGACATTTACAAATCCTATAAGAGCTTTTGAATTATTTTATTCCTGACACTGACATTTCTGGAATTTTCCACAGTCTCATAGATCCAATCAAAGCCTTTGTTTTTCTCAGCAGGCACAACACTTGGTGAGTCAAATCAAACGCTAGACACTGAGAAGATATAGGCCGTCAGAACAAAAAGTCACTGGTAAGTGCCAAGTCAGTCAGACTTCCATTATTTGCAATCTGGCAATGTATTTTTACTGAGAACAGATGATAACAGCAGACTACAGATATTGTTATTTGACAAATTCATTAATAGCTCTGTTAATCAGTTTCCTCATCTCTAAACTGAGGAGAAGCTGAGGCACATCTCATATCCTTCTTGAGGGATTTCACAAAGCAGTTCATGTGACATGCCAGATACAGTCCCTGGGACATTGTGAGGGCCAAGAGGTGACAATATTACTGTTGTATTCCCCTCGATACATATATTTCTTGTCCATACCAAACATTCCTCCAAAGTTTCAGCCATATTACATTTTAATACTATTTTAAATTAGGAAAGAGACACAGAACACTGCAATTTCTACAAGAAATAATCAGATTTAATAAACAAAGAAAGTTATCTCTAAATTTCCCGTTTTCCGATACTATATTTATTTTCACAAAACTTTTTAAAAATGGCTGAAGATTTGATGCCTAAAGTTCAAACCGTTCAGTAGTGGTGGTATTTAAATTTATTTACACTCCTTATTTGAATCTACTACAAATGCTTAGGTTTTACTCTTACCAATTTATCCAGACATATTTTTTTTTAAATTTCTATGTCTGTGGAATGCTCTTCTAGTGACTCTGAACTCAAATGTTCCTTAATCCAACATTTCCATCCTATGTCTTGGTTTCAAGAATCAATTTTACAGGGATGTAGGCATGGATATCTCTCCCCCCCTTAAAAAAATAATAAAAAAGGAATGTCTGGGTACCAGTCAGAGGGGCTATTTCAGACATTTACTACTGATGTTTAAAAATGTTGTCATCATTAATCTCAGTAAAAGTGTTCACTTTGACCTTCTGAATAAAATTTAAAACTCCTGGTCATCATGCCTGGAGTCATGACCTGAGGTCTCCGACAGATATGTGTTCCTAGGTAGACTTGGGAGCTAAAGTATGGGTATGGTCAGCATCCTTCTGGTTTTGCTTTTCTTTATCCCCCATCCCTAAACTAAAGTCCAAGGCAGCCTGAATATGGCACTGTAAGTAGGCAGTTGTATAGAAGTCTGTTCTTGTTGTATCAGCAGGAGGATGAAGCAGAGAGTGAAACAATTTCCTGTTTCATTTGTTTTGATTCCTATTCTTTACCACGTTCGTTTATAAAATCCAAAAGATTAGACCTTTTCTCTGTCATTGAGTGCACACTATCTCTAACAATGCCAGACACACTAAATATCTAGTAAATGTTTATTCGCAGAAAGGATGATGTAAAATGGGATGAAAACCAGAGAAGCCACATCTGCAGAAACTTGTGGTAATCAGAGAGAACTTGAAGCTATTTTAATTGTGAAAAGCAACTTCAAGTGACAAATAGGTTGAGTAGAACCAGTCAATATGAGTTCATTTAATGACAAGTGAGTGGAAAACCAAAAGAAAAAATTATATTGACTAGGAAGTGAAAGAACATGGTATAATAATAAATTTTATTTATTTATAATTTGTGTATGAATTTTATTGAGGTACAAAACTGTTGATACCATATGAGATTCCAGCACTTACTGTTTTACAGTTCGTGTAACAGAGTCTTGAGAACTTACCTCAACAAGCACACAGTTAACAAATACCCCTTGGCTACTCTTTGGAGTCAAATGAGTTTCATTTACAAATGAACTTTTCATTCCAGCTTTTCAGAGACTCAGACTTCATAAATCTTCATCATTCATCAGGTACTGAGTACAATAAGCAGCAGAGAGACCCTGTAAGCCAAGGTGCAAACCTTTCTTGTTCCAAGTTATTTTCCTTTATGATTCCCTCTCACTGGTTTTTCCTTGCACATCTCTTCCCAATTTTTTGTTTCCCCTGATTGCTGGAATTTCAGAGTTTGAACAATGTGATACCTCCTACCCTCTCTCCTGGATGCATTCCAAGCACACTGCTTTAATTCAGCTATTTGTACAATATATGTGACATCTCTTGATTTTACGGGATACATCAATGGTACAGAACATTTGATTGTGCATGGGGAAACGTGAGCATGCAATTTCTCTAGTTTATCTTCTGTGTAATGTGTCTTTTAAGCCATCCCATAAATAAGCCCAGCCATTTCCCTCAGCTTGTCCTCCCTTCACAGACACATGCTGGGAGCAAAATATGCGGATTTGTTTTCCTCAACATTACCCCACCCTCAGGACTAGATGGGCAATTGCTTCTCCCTTTGAATTCATTTTGTGCTGTGTTCTGTGTTGGTGAATATTTATGAACTGTTTTCACTACTATGTTTTAAATTTCAGGAGTTAAAACCAACCAAGATCCTGAAGGCGGTATGCCCAGCCATGTCTGTTTAGATTTCATGCTGAATCACCATACCTCAGATGTTGTCATGCCATTGATGTCGCGAGTCCTTGTGTGACACTTATGTACGGTGTTTCACAACACAAAATCTTGCCTGCCTGCTTCATGTAGGAATCATTTTTAAATAACTGAGTCTTCTAAATAGATGAAGATATCCATCATAAACAGCAAAGCCTTAAAACTATCTCAGAATGAACACCATTTAAAATTTAGTATTTCTGTCCTGTGCTTGATTATAAGATGTGCTGGGACGTACGAATCTCATCACAAACACCATCGGCAGGAAGAGTCCAGAAAAATTATGTTTTGCGTGTTGTTCAAAGTTCTCAAATGTATACGACAGCATTTTGACGATTACTAAAATGGAGGTTCCCAGGTATTCGTGTGACCCTAGGGAACCACAAACTCAACGATTTTATCTCAGCCCTATATATTCATTTACTTGCATGTGCAAGTATGCGCACTGTACACATACGAAGATCAGAGGATTACTACAGGGGATGGTTCTTCTGTTCCACCCTGTGGGGCCTGGAGATTGAGCATCAGGCCTTGGGGCAGGTGCTTTTGCCCTTGGAGCGTCTCATCCACCTGAATTTAGACTTGAAGATCTACTTGACTTATAATTGCATGGGTTGGAGGTGAGGAAAAGGCTAGAAAATTTTACCCCAGTGTAAGATGGTGACTACTGATCAGAAATTGCAGTTCTTAGAGATGTTTTTATTTTTTCCATTTCTCTGAGTCTGGCAGTTGCTGCTGTTCACTGCTGCCAACATTCCAGTTAGGAGCAGTAGTTCCCATGCTGTATTATGTTCTAAACGGAATCGTGGTCCAAAACTATAATAAATATCACAAACACAGATCAGCTTAGGTTCAAAATCATAGCAAATAATCTATAATGGAAAGTTCAAAGGTCTCCATATGCATGTGACAACCATTTGTATAATTGCAGCATTACAGAAAACAGCTTTGCTTTTGGCTCCCCTGTTGCCCTCACAACACTCTCTGGAAGTCTGTTTTCTGCCCTTTGATGGCAATTCAGAACATACTGTATCTGGGGATCAGTTTCAAACATGAACACATCCAATCAAAATGAAATTAATCTTGCACTCCATTTGAGCTCTTGTCACTTACTAATTCATGCCTAAGGGTACCATCAGTCCCCCAGAGAGAGCAAGGAGCGCGATGCGGCTCGAAATCTGCTGTTATTGTGGATTTTGTTCCTAGTGCTCCCTCTTTTACCATTCCCTGAACAGTTTCTTCTGCATGGTTCTCTCTTAGTTATGGTCATTGTCTGTCTTTGATATACTTGCTGGAACACATCAGTGGTTCCTTTGGAGGTCTTGAACACTACATCATTTCCTTTGGTCCGTCATGTGATTTATTTTCTAGGAATCCGTGATTCCACCTTTATGAGCTCATGTGCTGGCTGAATCACTGAGCTGAGGGTTCCTCATGCTTCAGGTCTCCCTGCTTTGTATCTTTCAGGGGTTTCTGTGGAGCTAACACACAGCTTACAAATTCCGTGCCCCACAAAAGAGGAGAAATGTAAGTGTACCCCATGCCCTGCCTTTACACTTCTCATTCTGGTTCATTCTGACAGTTTTTTGACATGGGGCTTCTCCAGAGATGGAGATACCTGTTTTTCTGTCCTTCCACCTCCAAGAAATACATTTCCCAAAAGATCTTTATTTTTCCCTTGCAAAATTTGTTTGTTTCAGTTTTCTTTATCTTTGGAAGTTCTGGGAATCGCATCCAGGACCTTACACTTGTACACACTAGGCAAATGCTCTAATACCAAGTAACACACCTAGCGTTCCCCATAGCTTTGTATCATTCACCCTCATGTAACTCTAAGCTGTGTGGCTTATCTTCCTGGGACTCTTTAATATCTTGAGGTATAGAAAAAGGACCCATCTTTTTGACTCTATGAGTGAGGGAAAATGTAAACAGGGTAATGCCACAGTAGCAGGTATCACTAATGAGACACTAGCTTTGGTATATCATGTACAGCCTGGGGATGGGGATTGATAGAGCTTTGCTCAGCCACCTCTTACTGAGCACTAGTGAGTTTGCTTTCACATCAGAGCTATACTTTTCATTACCTGTGTTGCAGCATCAAAGAGTTAATTCTTCTCAAACTAGACAAAAAAAAAAAATAGTCCTCTTACAAATGTGCTGTTTGTGAGAATTCAGGAATGCCACAAATAAAAGTCTTCCAGAACATAAGAGATTTACATTTCTTAGTATCCTTTACTTGCTTTCAATTATTCTTCCTTTGTTTAAGGTATTCCAGTCTGAAATATTTATGTCTTGATATGCAACGGATATTTCTTACTCTGCAAATAATTAATCTTTCAGAATCTGTCTTGTGAAAGCTTCACATCAACAGCATCAGAGACTCTTCACTCATCTATATGATGCTATACCGAGAGTCCTTAGAGAACTGTAAAAATATGTGTATTTGCCAGGAGCGATATTGTTGCTTTTCCTAATTTCTTATGAATTCTGTAATGTAATTAATCTGAGCTTGGTGTTCTGTCAACTTCAATAATCCTGATGACCTTATTACACTCTCCAGTGGAGAGATAAGTATTAAGTGGGTACCTGAGGGAATTAGAATCCACTGTCATTATTGCCAGCCAATGTTTTTAGAAACCATTTCACCCTGTGTGTATGTGAGAGATTGTATATTAAACTGGGAATGAATAGAGCTGTTGTGTTTGCCAACTCATTTTTATAACCGGGGGCAGGGTTTTGAAGGAGAGCTAGTGAAGATTCTAATAAGGAGGAAGAAAATTAAACTGTGTCTGTGTAGGTAAAGCCGAGAGTCTGTTTTCATTATTAAAGCTGTTCGTCATTGCAGTCAACACTAGTTGACTGGGGGAGTACTGCCTGTGCCTGCAGTTTCTAAAAACAACATCCTTTCAATTTCTCTCTATTTCTTTTGACTTGGTTGTTAAGATAGTGTGTGATTGGATACCTTGATATTAACAATAAACAAATTGGCATGCGGGCTTGAGCAGCAACTCCAAAAATGAGGAAAATAATGGAGGCTGAGACCCATGCGAAATTTATGCAAAAAAGTTTGGTTAGTCAAATGACGAGCAGATGCAGCTGAGCATTTTCATCGTTTTTGTTAAATATCCCGAAAATGATTCTGGCTGGTTAAACAGGAAAATTGCATCAAAATGAACTGTGCACACGAGTGAAATATTAATGACTGGGCTCCATTCAATAGACTATAGATAACGCAGCTCCTTTTAGCCTCCAGCTGTGAAAAGCTATCTTTCCAGGGAGAAATCAGACTTCCCATTTTATTTTATGTCAGCATAATTTACTATTTATTCATTTTTATTTTCTTAGTTTTCTGACACATTTTCCTCTCAGGGATATGTCCAGCGTTGTTAAGAGTCTGCTTAGTGACAAGGGTCAGAGTTGGTACCTCTGACCCAATAGCACCTAACAGTCACTGGTGGGTAGTGTACTCCTCGAGTCCACTGGGGCCTCACTGTCTGAAAAGTCCTTTAAGGACTCTCATCGTTATAGTTGTTCTCTCTGTGTCCAAATAAGAGGATGAGATTACCCCTCAATGTAATCCACAATTATAAGAAAACCTGTTACAAGTTGGGGGAAAACAACGTGAAAATAACACACAACTGAATCAATTACAAAACAGTCCCCCAGTCCACTAATTTTAGAAGGATTTTGTCTACTCAGTTATAAAAATACAAGAATAAAACCAAGAGATCTATGAGATCCATTCAATTCAAGATGAAAATCTTAGATAGCTTTTTCTACTTCTACCTGGTTATAGCATGCCAAGGATGGACTGAGGAAGACAGAGTTAATCTGGCCTAGAATCTTGGCCAGATATGTAAGATGCTTTCTCTTTTAGGGGAACAAATAAAGATACAGAGCCATTAGGGCAGGATCACTAAAGGCAGAATGCTAAATTTATACAATGAAGTTAAGTGAGCATAAATACTGGTAAAGCAAAAATCAAAATACAAAATGAGTGCCTAGTTATATCAAAGCACTTTCGTGGAGGCCTACAGCACAGAGACCATGCCACAGTCTATCTCAGTCAGTGAACATGTCATCCCTACAAATATTACAAGGTGTTTTGAAACAAAGCAGGTTTAGAAAATGGGATATTAAGCAACTTGTCCATCCAGCTACTAGAACCCAGTGGTTTGGCCTCTGTGTTTACATTATTAAACAATCTCATCATATTGTCATCATCAACCCTAGAGTCATGGAACGAGAGTTGAAACACAATTGAGGCCCAGTAGTACCAGAAAATGGAGCCTAAGGAGTGGTTCAGCTGAGATCAATTCCATTTCATAAAGCCATTTAAACCTTCAGGCTGAATGAATTCCAAGCCTTTAAGTTCAAAGTATGGGGTGCATCTTTTTCTGCTGAGAACTTTGGATGGTCCTGATCCTTCTAGCATCCTTACTCACTAGAGTATTAAAAGCAATTTGGGGATGGGGGTAGAAACTGGAGACATGAAAACACACCCTGAAGATATGAGCACAGAGGAATCATGCCAGGTAGGGTCATCAGCTATCTTCAATGCCCTAAAATAGCACTGTAGCTTGCATATGCGAACCTCAAGCCAAAAGGGAAGTGTAGATTATTTTTATACTTCAAATACTTTAACACTTAAACACTTATAATAAGAGTGACTGATACGTAAGAAGGAGCCATTAATCAATTGTTGAATAAATAATGGAAAGAGGGGAAAAGTGTGAATGAACATTGGAGAAAGAAAATAAATGTGCGTTGGTAGGTGAAACCCAAATGTCACTAAAATAGCAAGTGGAGAAGAAAGAGTCTAGGCATTTCAAATGAGGAAAAAAAATAAGCCACAGTGTTTTGGCTAATTTTATGTCACTTTGACATAGTCTAATGCTACCTGAGAGGCAGGAACCCCAGTTGAGAAAATGCCTTCTTAAGATTGGGCTGTTCCAAGCTTGTAGAGCATTTTCTTAATAAGTGATTGATAAGGGAGAGGTCAGCCTATGGTGGCTGATACAGTCCCTGAGCTGGCTGTCCAGGGTTTTATAAGAAGGCAGATTGAGCAAGCCATGTGTACCAAACTAGTAAGCAGCCCTCCTCAAGGGCCTCTACATCAGCTCCTCCCTTCAGGTTCCTGCTGTTTTATTTCCTGTCCTGACTTCCTTTGGTGATGCACAGTGATGCAGAAGTGTAAGCCCAAGAAACTCTTTGCTTCCCAAGTTGCTTTCAGCCATAGCAATAGCAACCCAAACAAAAACACGCAATTTTTGTTTTGTTTTGTCTTGGAAAGGCCAGACTTAGCTGGAACTTTCAAACCTCCTATGTTAGCCTTCTGAGTGCTGGTAACACAGGCAGGTTTCTACTATGTCTAGACTATGAATTTGTTCTTGATTAGGCCTGATTTTTTGTTTATAATTTATCCAATATCCTCATACTGGTTTTTTTTTTTTTTTGGCTTCAAGAGACTTGTGTTATTCCAAACAAAAGCTGTTCATGAAAAACTCAATTGTAGTTTTCTCTTTTGTTTTATTTTGTGTTTTAATGAGGGGGAAAGATGCCACTATTTGACAATTTCATTTCACAAGCTGTTCAACTCCAAAGTTATTTGGGTTATTTGTTTCTGAATATATGCTATATTGAAAGCAAAGTAAAAAACAAATCACTGCAAACTGGCTATGTGCATATTTTATTAGCTCATTACTAACAGTAAGACCTACTCTGTGGCCAGCTATACTGTTATGAATTTAGTTAGTAATTAACTTTCAATATAAAATACATTATGTGCAATTTTGCTTTTTAGAATTTTTAAAAGTAATAAATTCATTGAAAATTATGCATAAAAGATTTGATATTCACTTTGCCTCCTTTAATTTTTTTTTAAAAATTTACTATTATTATCATTGTGATTATGTGTGTGTTGTTATTTGGAGCTAGCAGGCAGGACAGAAAAATCCACCTGTGTGTGTGTGTGTGCACGCGTGTCTGGAGGGAGGACACAGACACCAAGCAATGTGTGTGTGGAGGTCAAGGGATATCTTTCAGAAGTCAGTTCTCTGTTTCTATCACGGGCCTTGGGGATAAAATTCTGTGTAGCAAGTGCTTTTCTGAGCTAAGTCAGCTCACTGTCATGCTCCCTCCTCTGTCACATTTCTCAGTTGATCTGCTATCCTCATGCTTGTATCTATCCACTCTGTTTGTTTTATTGATGGACTGATAGTCTGTGCTCTGCTTCTGGGGTAGTAAAGTTTCTATTATTTTCACAAAAAATGTGCTAAATTTTTGGAGAAATGTTTTTTGTTTACTCTTAACTTTTAGTAGAAAATGTGAACATCAACCAAAATTATCTGACCACTTGGCAGAACCTACAAATATCTGGCCGTGCTAAGAAAATGCCCGACCTGCAGATTTTGATTATCAGTTCTGAAAAGAATCTCTCGATTTTAACACAGAGTTGTATTAGGTTGCGAGAGCTACTGAAATGAACAAATGAAATCACAGATTGGGTGGCTTAAAGAGAAAGACTTTTTTCTGAAGATCAGAAGTTCAAGATCAAAGTGTTCACATTTTTCTGAGGTATCTTTCCTGAGACAAGCAATGCATATGGACACCTTCCCTCTTTGTCCTGGATGGCTCTTCCTTCTCTCTCTGTCATGACGTCTTTATTTTATTATCTGTTTCTTATAAAAACACCAGTCTAATTGAGTTAAAGTTCACACATACAATCTCATCTAACCTTAATTCTTTCTTTAAAGGGTCTGTCTCCAAATGCAGCTATATCCTGAAGTACTAGGCCTTAGGACTTCAACATATAAATTTGGAGAGGGGATACATAATTAATGTCATAGTATTAAATTGCTCACAATGAATGCCTTGAAGAATTTTTATGACCCTGCTGTCCTAACTATTTAGACACATCCAGGCAGTGTTGTTTAGAGTATTATAAACAGATAACTGGATGCTTTGGGGAAAGTAAAGAGAGGTTGTAGATCAGAGGGACTATAGTAAGCACATCATTTTGTTACTTCAGAAGATGAATATATTTAAATGAAATGATTACATCATATATACTTATAAAAACATGAGTCTTGGTATTGGAAAGCCTAAGGTTTTCTACTCCATGTTTTATATAGTAAAATGAAGACGCAGAGAGGAGAAGTGTGTAGACAGTTTCTGTGAAAATCATTTTCGTAGAAGTTCCCATGCCATTTGTAAAAATTTGGAAGAATACCACCACCCATGTTGCATTTAGAAACTTTGGGAAAGGGAATACACAAGTGCATTTTTAAATGTTTATTTTGTTATGCATTTTATTTTTCTCATGTATTTTTACACAGTCTCATCAGGAAATCAGTGAAGACTTGATATGAGATCCATTCTCTCTCTCTCTCTCTCTCTCTCTCTCTCACACACACACACACACACACACACACACACACACACACACAAAGAAAAGAACAACTCATGGAGAAGTAACACCCTGGCTCTTGACTAGTCTGCAGTAAATAAGAATAAATAAAATATCATGGATACTTTAAAATCATGTCCTACTAATGACCTTAACTAACTCTATAACACACCATTCAAAATGTGATGGTATGAAGCATGATTCCATTCTTAAATATGGGAGAAACTTGAGTTTGAGACCAATTATCAGTTCTGAGAAGACATTTTTCTGGTACAACTGTTCAGACCTCTTGGATTTTAGGCTGAGGTTTTAAGTCAGTCCTCCAATGTCACTTTGCAATAATTGAATAAATTCATTTGATCCTGCTTTGTGATTACACTTGAATCCTCTTTCAGATCAAAGGCACATTCCATTAAGAATAGTCAAGGCGTTTCACTTATTTTCTGTCTGAAATGTTCAGTAATTGGCTGACCCCTTGCAAAACCACAGAATTAAAAGACAAGAACAAAGTCATTGGGAAGAGACTGAGTGACATTTAAAATGATAGCTTTAGTGATTCATAAGCTAGTTGCTATTTTCTTAATAAATAAGCTGTCTTTGTTTTCATATATCAGTGTGATGTTTCCACTGTGTGAATTCTGCTGTAAAGTGATCGTTAGAAAAAAATCTGAACGTGACATTTATCAGTCATATTAAATTACTTGCTACTCTAAATAGACCTTGAAATTGGCTGCTATTGTCTTGTCACTGAATAAAATTAAGCAAAATATAAATCTTTATTCATTTTCATGATGTCAAGAACATATATACTAGACTTGATTTTTAAAGAGTCTCAGGTAAACTAATATTTCAAGTGCAACAGTAAAAACCAAGACAGAGGCAGGTGTAACACAGACATATGGAGAAACGTTTCTAAGACAGGTTCCTTTGCTCCTGTGGCTAAATTGCAGACCTCTAAGAATTTTTATATGTTGTTGTTGTGGTATTTTATGTTTTAGTATAAACTTTCTTTTGCTTTATTTAACTCTCAAAGAGAGGATTTTTCCTCCTCGTAAAATTAAACTATAAAATGTGTGACTACGTTGTTATAGAGATGCACACCTTCACAGCCTAGCATTGTACATTTCCGCAATGTTGTAACCATCTCATTAATGCTGGTCTCTTGAAAACTTCCATTAATCAAACTCTAATTGTCAAGGAGCTTACTGGGTGAAGGAAGCTCTTAGGGGACTATTAATCCACCTTATTTACATTTTACAATCTAACAGAATGCTTCAAATTCCACTATTTGGAGTTCAAACACACTAGCAAAGAAAGACCAGTCACACATAGCTATACTTCTTTAAAATAGATAATAAAAATCATGTCTTATTTAAAGGTTGCTTAGAAGTATGACTTCATATTTGTTTGAAAAGTAAATTAAAATTAAAACTTAAAAAACTCTATATACTAAACATTTTGAGAGTATAAAATAACTAGAAAGATTTCATAGTTTTAATAAGTTAAAACTTCCATCATTCTTTGCTTTCATCAAAATATTTCCATCATTTAACTTTTCAAATTATTATAACATAATGTTATTCAGTTTACAAAGTACAATTACTTTTATAGCTCAGTCTATAAATGTATATTAAGGTGAGACATTGCTTTAAACAGTATACAAGACAGCTATGTTCACTTTCCATGAGAGCTACTTTCTAATAGAGAACTCTGTACATTGTAAGAAACTGCATTAGCGTGAATGAGCCTTGCTTTCCAGAAGTGTGGTTTCTGGTTGACAAGAATGAATTTGAATAATTGTTCACAGAATGTCTTAAGTAATCTAATCATGGATGCTTCTGGTGTAGCTAGTTAATTTCTGTGAAGATATAATGTTATTTAAGCACCTGAAGCCTAATTGAGGGCCTAGTTTTATCCAAGTAACTCATTGATTGACAATTTAGACATCTTGGTTGGGGACTTCTATTCCCACATTCAGTGAAAATCACAAGCAGTTGCGTAAATAACATTATATCTTTCTTTATAACCTAAACTCTAGTAATAATCTACATTCTACTTTACTTAAAATTGTTATCATCTATCAACTATGCATTCATGTATATATATATACAGTTATGTATCATCTTTCATCTATGTATATATCTATCATCTATCTTTGTATCTATCTACCTATTGTCTATCTATCTATCTATCTATCTATCTATCTATCTATCTATCTATCTATCTTTCTATCATCTATGTATGTATCTATCATTTATCTATGTGCCTATGTGTCTATCTATCCATCTATTATTATTATCATCATTTATTTATTTGTGGCACTGGGAGCTCATGCATGCAGGATAAGAACATTCTGTATATAAAACCCTTTCATTTTAATTTTTATTTTGAGACAAGATCTCACTGATTTGTCCAGGCTGTCCTTGAACTTGTAACCCTGTTGCTTCATCCTTACAAGTATCTGGGAAACAGAAGTAATCTCCACCGATTTTGGTGACTAGAAAATTTAAGATGGCCACTGAGCCTTCCCTGCTCTAGTACACACATGTGGGTAATCAACCTTTTGCATGGGCACAAGACAGCTGTGACTAAAGGTGGAACCCCTGTGATCGTTGCACTGTTTAACTTTAATTTAACCAAAAGGTGACATCATGGTGAGCTTGCCTCATAACATGGTTTTGTAAAGAGAGTGAAGCCAACCATTGGCTTCCACATCTTGAGATAAGGTGCCTTTGCGTCAAGGAGTAGAGTGTAGAAGCTAGTAGCTAGAAGTAGCCCTTTGTTGATGGCAGGAAATGTGAGAACTCAAGCATACACGTACAAGAAAATTTACCTATCAACCCAAGAACTTGAACAGCTCAGCTTGATGCTTAGCCTCCCACCTGAAGAGGATCTCAACAGGAGTTTTAGGTGATGGGACTCTTGACTGATGGGAACCACAGGTGTGCTAGTTTTACTTATTTACAACATCTATATTTGAGGTGCTTTGTTAGGAGGCAACAGACAATAGTTTGATTTGATTGACTAATCAAGCTCATTTGACCATTTGGAAATCCTTCTCTATGCCTCAATTGCTTCCTTTATAAACTTTATATAACCATCTTTTAAAATTACTACATTTCATTTTTATATTTGGGATAATATTTATTCTCCTTGAGAAGCTATACTCCATATTTGAAATAATATAAAAATGTATTATGTAAAATTATGTATATGTTCTTATTACAATTACTTATGACATATGTGGTTTATTGGTTTTCAGACAGAGTCTCACTTTGAAGCCCTTGCTATCCTGAAAGTCACCATATAGACTAGATGGGCTCTCAACTGTCTGGGAACTTCTTTGTTCTTCACGAGAGTCAGGATTACAGATAGAAGACACCAATCTTGGCAATGTGTGGGATTTTTAAAAATATGCTGTGAATATTTGAAATTACCCACATGAAAAGAGGTCTTACTTTTATTTATTTTTTTTATATTCGATAAGGCTTTGTTTATTTTTTTTTTGATATTAAAGATATCATTTTAATAATACCATTTTAATAATAAAACAACAACAAGAAGAAAAGAACTTCTGTTTTTCACCTAAATCTCTGAAATCCTTAGAGTTGCTCTGTTTCCATTTCTAACATCCACAGATTATTCTTTTTTTTTTCCATACATTGTTTTGTTTTATTTTTTCCATTCAAGAACATAATTAAAGATAAAAAAAATTTTTTTTCCTTTCTTCCCCTTCTCCCGGTCCCCTCCCACTACCCCCCACCCCTCCTTCCTCCCCCTTCTTCCTTGAAAGAGGGCATGGTGCCCTGCCCTGTTGGAAGTCCAAGGCCCACCCCCATC